>JARGCV010000051.1:2000000-2302500 GCA_034064705.1 Bothrops alternatus | reverse complement strand
CTGACCCATACTTCCTACATGTCTTTTCTGACCTGCAGGGCACTTCTTGAATGCCCCCATGTATCCTTCTCGACTCATGTTGCCTCCTGCCATTGCACTCCAGAACAGTTCTTTCCTTCCCTCTGCCAGGACCACTGACTATCTGCAGTGTAAAAAGCTTTCTCCAGATTCTTGGCGGGGAGTGTCCCTTTTCCTGCCCACCCCTGAGATACTCCAAGCCCCTCAGACCTTCCAGGCTAGTCTTCTCTCTTACAACTAGCAAACTCTAGACCAGGGGTAGGCAACCTTGGCTCTTTTATGACTCGTGGACTTCAACTCCCAGAATTCCTGAGTCAGCCATGCTTTTTCTGCCCACCCCTGCTCTAGACAAAACCTTTCTTCCAACTGTCTGCCCCCAAGCTCATGTTGAATTCCCCCCCCCCCGATGCCATCCTGAGAGGTGGGGGGGCAGGAATAGAATTTATATGGAATTTATAGGTAGCAGTTATTTTTTTCAGCAGTAAACAAAGAGAAACTTTTTCATCAGGAATGCTTATCTCTTGTAAATCTAGTTCATTTGCTCAGTTTTATGGGTAACAGAATGTCATTTTTCTTGGCAGTAAAATTTGGGGAGTACCTGGTATTGACTATTCAAGAATCTTGAGGAAAATTTGAAAGAAAAAGATTATCATTCGTAGTTCCCTTGAAAGCTACCTGAAGTAGCTTTAATGATACGCAAGTGATATGCAAGTTAGATATTCAGAAGAAGGAGAAAAGCAATATTTTTCATTTCTGAGAAATGGTTATAATGCACATGGCTGACGTCAGGAAAGTTATTAAAGTCTTATCTTTAAAAAAATCATTTCTCAATCTTCCTACTTTTATATAAACAGCTTTTTTCCTCCCGGCGATGATTTATTTATTTATTTATCAGATAGTTACAGCTGCCTATCTCACTCAAGGTGACATTGCGTGACATGCATGCTATAGACAGAATAATAAAAAACAAGACCTTAAAAACCATTGAAAACAACTAAAAACGTAAACAAAAACCATACGAGAATGCATTCACAATCTTACATAAAATTCAGCCATTTGGTGGGCTACCTTTTTTAACTTGGCATCCATAAGCCTGCTGATAAAACTTTAGTATTATGAAAAGTGAAATACAAGGGAAAATATGCATTTTAGAGGTTGTTATAAAATGCACAAAAAGTAAGCTGTATTCTGTTTTGCACCTGCCCCGTAAATTACAGAGAAATATATTGTCATGTGAATGATCTGTAATTTAGAAGAAGTAGAACTAACACAACCGGTACAGTTAGAAAAGAAACATGCACCAAATTTTAAGGGAGCATCATGAATTTTCCAGTTCTCCCTCAACAATTTCAATAGAATTCATTGATCATTCAGTCTTACTATTTAATTGGCTCTTTTAAAATATTATCTGCTTACTCTTTCTCTCTCCCCCAAATTCTGCTTTGGCAAGAATAATTCACAAGCATCACATGAAAGCCATATAATGAGCTGATTTTACAACACTGAAATGGAAGTCAATTTCACAAACTGCATTTTAGGTGGGGCCTTACGTGTATATACAAATGCATCTGCATAAAAGGACACAAAAGCTATTTTCTAATGAAAAATGGAAAATTAGAAAATTCTCCTTGGAAGGATGTGCAGAATCCATAGTTATATACAGAGATTCTGTTTGATGATCAAAATGCCTTTAGATCAAATGAAGAAGCATGGAATATTGAAATTGCTCTACGACTAAGTTTTTAAGTACTTAGTACTTGAGATAATACATTCATTATAATCATGCTATCGATAATGCCAAATAAATAACATATGATACATTATATTCAGTGGTGGACTTTTGCTAGGGAAAAAAAATGAGGGTATTCCATGGGATAAACTTCCTCATTCAATTTACTGAATGATTTACAGGATGTGGCACATCCATAAGGACCTTTTGGCATAGTTAAGAGGATGAGGAGGAAGTTGGAGGTAAATTTAAGGGCGAAGATGTTTTATCTGGGTTTATATTATGTCTCCACATTTTGTCAAAACTGCTACTGATTCTTACATTAACAGGAAGTCCAGCAGGAGGGAAGAACAAAGTGGTCTGATTGCAGTTTAAGAGATCTGGTTAATAGCTGGAGATAAACAGATTTCGATACCAAGCTTTAAGACCAGGATCACCCTGGCATGTAAATGTTGCTGAATTCAAAATAGGATGCTCCTTCTGTTGTATCTTTGTCAGTTGCTGTATGTGTTTCCTTCATATATTTAAGATAAGGCAGCTGTATTAAACTAGCACTTTGTCATCTTTGCTGGCATAGGCATTAGCGAAGTGGTTCCTTTCAAATAAAAAACAGATGCTGCAGAGGCTAATGATACGGAAGAAATTGGAACAGGGCTTCAGTATACAGGATAAAGGAATGGGAAAACGAACAGGGACAAAGAAAGAAAAAGTGACGTGTCCAATGAATTAACGAGAAAATGCTTGTTGGTGGGAATTGGATTTTCATTTTAGCCAATTGTTTGGTTAGCTCAGAATATTAGGGTATCCATTGCTTAGAAAGGGTCTTAAGATCTGCCTAATCTCAACATTTTACACTGTAATAAAATTCAGTTTATTTTCCAATGAAAACCAGAGTGCCCACATTCCCTCATTTTTTCTCATGACCTATCTTTGCCCTTCAACTCTGTACCTTTCCAACCTTTATTGACTGTTGGACAGGGAAGGGACCAGCAGCATGTTCTCAACCATTAGAATTATATCATACTGTCAGGGAACAGATGCTAAAGAGTAGTAGCAATAGCAATAGTTGTCAAGGTTTCATACCCAGTTATAGCAATTGCTCACTCCACATGCCCATGCTGAGTTAAGTTAAAACATGTCTTACAAAATCCGTTTATGTATGTCCATTATATATGTTAGTTTTTGGGTCCCTTCTTCCTAATGTTCATGCCAGCAGTGGTGTGGCTAGTTCAAGACCTCTGCCTGAGTTTACTAAATAGTTTTCTCTTGTGAGAATCAGATTCGAGCATCTTTTAACTTTTACAGTGATAATCTTTGAGACATTGCTTCTGAGGGCCAGGGCCCCATTTGCTTCTTGGAGGATAGAGCCGTGTCTAGCTGCCTGCTGTTTCAGATATAAGGAAGGACACTCTCCCACTGACAGTGTGGAAGTAGAATCAGTTGCTGCATGTGGAATAATAATAATAACATTATTGGATTCATCATTTGACCATATCAAAAGTATAAAGCTAATACAAAGATACAAGTAGATACAAAGAAAACAAAGAAAACAATAGAACATGTTCATAATAAGTCATCACCCTTACAGTTAAGTGCCATCTGGCCTAACTATTCAGTCCTCTTTGAAATGGCATTTGAAATAAAGAGTTTCAAAACTCTGGATGACCTCATTGTCATGAACAGTCTAGCAACAATAGCAAACCCAATTAAGTATTGGAAATGAAGATAACAACAACAACAACAACAACAACAATAATAATAATAATAATATTTGGAAGGGACCTTGTAGGTAATCTAGTCCAACCTCCTGCTCGGGCAGGAAACCCTATACCATTTCAGATCTTCAGACCCCTTGTAATACTGGACCTTAACACCAGTGCATTGCAGTATCAGATTTCCATGGACATGAGACAAAACATTGCAACAAAAGTAAGTCAACATGGTGAAGAATTTCATAGACTAGACAAGCTGCTTTGCCACGTAGAGTCTTATATGTATATCTAAATAAATCAGGTTCCTTCATTCTTCTACCTGACTGAATGGGATACCATCCCCAGAAGCTCCTCTTCTCCCACAGGTTTGATTGATGAAGGAGATGACCAGGCTGAGCCTGACGGTGGGGTCAGATGTATCATCAGTCTCAAATCCCTAAGTGCATTCCCCTTGAAGTCTGTTGAATGTTATCTGGCACCAATTTGCCTTGACCATTAGTAGATCAGATTATTGTGTATAGGTAACTTGAAATAAACTCGTAGTACTTTTGAACCCTATCCTGGCTCTGATTTTCTGCACATGACAATTAATGATACATTGATTCTTATACTAACATGAAATCTAGCAGGATGGAAAAATAAATTATATGATTTACCTGAATTTCTGTCTGATTGCAATATAAGAGATCCACAGGGCAATTCCTGGAAATTTATTTGAAATTGTGATATTTCACACATCTTAGCATGCCAAAATTGAATTCAGCAGGTGGCAGTTTCTGAAGGTTCAGGAAACGTGGCTTCTAATGCCTTATTAATAGGATGTTTAACAGAGTTGGGCAGTCCCATTTGTTATCAGAAAGGCCTCTTCATTAATCTTTTCTTTTCTTTTTGTATTATGAGGTGAGCAGAAGATAGAACCTTCCAGAAAACATGTTAATAAAATATGGGAACTCATGGTTGAGTTTAAAATTGCCTGTTAGATCTGAAAACACAGTCAACAAAATGGCTCAAATAATGTCTTACTGCATCTTTTTTCTTTCTTTTTAAAGAATCTTTTGAGGTGAAACAAAAGGCCTGTTATTTTTTTTAAAAAAATCATAGTGATGAACTTTTGTTTTAATGTGGTAGAGTATATTATTTAACCTGACTAGATTGCTTATTGCTTTTTTTTATTTCCAAAATGTGAATAAATGTATGAAAAAAATGGATCAATGCATATTGCCAGTTTTCCTCTTATTCTTATTCCTCTTATTCTGTGTAGTTCTGTATTCTTTCAGCCAAATTCTAAAAGATCCATTTCCCTTTCTCTTCCTATGACCTGTCAAATAGTGTCAAGAGCTTCAATTCAAAATAATTTAGGTTCTATTTCATTTATTCCATTTGAATAACTCTTGGAACTGAAGTTCATTATCTTATTTTTGTAATATATTCCATATTGGTTTTATCCTGGCATCTTATTATGAGGGCTGAAAAAAGGAAGATCATTTGTGCTCTGCAAGAAAATGGAAAAAAATGAAAAAGTAGGATTTGAGAAGTTCTGGAATAGGTTTCTTGGAGTTTATTATTTTAAGAATGATCCTGGGAAAAAATATTATGCATCAGTCCAGTAATACAACCAAATATTCATATTTAGTTGCCAGCTAAGTGGCCAACTGAAATGACTGTGTTTCCCATGTAATTCTATTTTATAATAATAAGGTTTTTTTCTTCATTCTATACATTTATATTTAATGGCATACCCATACTTTTCATCTTCTTCATTTTTGACTAAATGAAGACTTTTGCATCAGCGTATAAGAGGATTTCAGTGTTATAGCCTCTGGCTGATGAATGACATAAAAAAAATGAAAGGAGACTCTATTTTAGTTTCTAAAGGAAAAAATGTCCTTTGAATTTGTTTCTTCCACATGGAAATCCTATAGATAGCACCTGATTGTTGAGGCATCATTTCTGAGATCATTTTGGATCTCATGATCATTTTAAAATATTTCCACAAGAGGACTTTACATTACTGATAGCTTGAAAGGATCATGTGCTAAATGTTAATATGATTATGTCAAGGATATATCAAGGATTCAGTCTGAAGGAGGAGCACAATACTGAGAAAAACCATGTTTATTGCAACAACTTCTGGGTGTCTACTTTAGAAGAAAGAGGGACCTGAAACAATGGGAAAGCAAAGATTTTTGATAGAGGTTGAGGGCTACAATGCGGGAAATCATAGGGATCTGATTTGCTGGCCAGTGTGGAAAAGGAAGGCAGGTCCTTGTCAATCTGTCTGAAACTGTATCTACAGTTAAGCAAAATGGGCCTTTCAGGAGGGAATCCGAGTTGGGGAAGTCCATTGTGAAGAAGATGGAATGTTGAGGTCATCACCTGAAAAGAATATGGAAAATGGATTGCAATTTCCTTTCAGAGCTGTCCTTGGGCTGTACTCTAAGCTGGTGAATCATAATCCTAGGGCTGGATGGGATCCTGGAGGTCTTCTAGTAGTCCAACCTCCTGCTCAGGGCAGGAGTCTTATACCATCCATAACAATAACAATAATAGAGTTGGAAGGGACCTTTGACGACTTCTAGTCCAACCCCCTGCTTGGGCAGGAAACCCTATACCATTTCAGACAAATGGTTATCCAGTCTCTTCTTAAAAACTTCCAATGTTGGAGCATTCACAGCTTCTGGAGGCAAGTTGTTCCACTGATTAATTGTTCTAACTGTCAGGAAATTTCTCCTTAGTTCTAGGTTGCTTCTCTCCTTGATTAGCTTCAATCCCACTCAAATGATAGTCCACTCTGTTTTTGAAAATTTCCAGTGATGGAGCACCCACAGTGCCAGGAGGCAACCAATTCCATTGATTGACTGCTGTTACTGTTAGAAAAGTTCTCCTTACTTCTAGGAGATTAAGAGAGATACAGCTACCGTATCATGTTCCCCCTAATTCTTCTCTTTAATAGGCTACAGTCTAGACAAACCTAGGTCCCTCTACAATTCATCATATGATTTACAGTAACCTCCAGACCCTTTATCATGTTTGTTGTTCTTCTCTGCACACTTTCCAGGTCTCAACATCTGTTTTGTATCATAGTGGATGTAGTATTTTAAGTGTGGTCTCATCAGTGCAGTGTAGAGTGTTACTGTCACACTTGTCTTGACACTATCCCTCTGTTGATGTGAGGAAGTTTCTGTTCTTTGATCCAGAGAGGATTTCAGAGGGCTTTGTTTGGGGACAGGAACAGTCAATTTAGGTGTGATAGGAAGGCAAAGAAATAAAGTGGGTTTGAGCCTGGTCTTGTCCAAAAGGTGGGTTGGTTATGATACTACTGGTGGTTGCAGCCTCCATTTTATTTGTTAGATTTATTTTCTGCATTAAAACTGAATGCAAACTATTTTTTTCAGTAATCTTAATTAAACACTATTAATACTAAGCCTGGTTCCAACAGTGTTGCCTGTACCAAATAATGTACATTTATTTCCTTGCAAGAAGGTGCCCATCAGTTGTTGAATTCTTGGGGAGCTTATGATGGTGTGCAAATCTACTGGTATTACATCTGATATTTCTAGAAAAGGCAATTCAAGTGTACTTTGCTGAAAATGTCATATTTTTTTCATTTCATTATGAAGTTGGTCTTAATACAAATCTGATATATACTCTGGAATTTATTCCTTATCAGTTTCCACAAAATTAACTATACTGTATATTAACCATATCTGTCCCCACTTGATGACAAAATGGCTGTTTTTTTATAACTTGCTTAATTCGTTTAGTGAAATAATCTATTTTCAGCATTCAAAGAGGAAATGACCTGAAGCATGGCAAAGATTAAATCTAAGCTTGCTGTGTTATGTAAATGTATCTACTAGCTTCTTTAACTGATCTAGGCTTTGTTTGCAAAACCATCCAGTTTATAGTAAATAGAAGACCAGTCTACTTATAGAATTTGTCCCAGATGACATAATCTGTACTTGTCTTTGTTTTCTTGTTTTGTTTTGCTCTACGTATAGAAAGGGAGATCTACCAGGTATATACACCTAAAAATGTTAAGAAATGACCTCTGCCTGCTTTTTCTTGGTAAATTAGATATGTAGTTTTTATTTTTTGTTATGGGGTCCGCCTGTTCTCTGTTCTGTGGTGAACTGGTAGTTGGCTTTAATCAAAATGGAGCTGGAGGGTGATTCATGATTCTATCTCATGCATAGCTGGAGTTACCTAGGTGGCTATTTGAAAGCATGGAGCTTTGCAATTTTACTTTGAAAAATAAAAAGTGCTTTTAGTATTGTTGTCATAAATATCAATGCAGCCATTTGATAAAACCTAAACTGGCCACGTAGGAAAAAAAACCGAATTATTTTTTTTTCAATGTGGGCTTTCAGAAAAGTTTGTTTAAAAAAGGTCAAAGCTTTCTCTTTTACTTCTATTGATTCAGTTTAGTATGCTTTTTTATTGCATTGTGTTTGCTTTTATGCTGAATCATTATTGCAGCTGCAACTGTAACTTTTACTGTATTTAGAAAAAAACATTCTTTTTAATGCATAATTATATGCTTATGTGTTGTTTAGTTCCAGTTCTTGTCAAAAAACAAAAGGAAAGGAAAGGAAAGGAAAGGAAAGAAGAAAGGCAGGAAAGAAAAAAAGGAAGGAAGGAAAGAAAGAAAGAAAGAAAGAAAGAAAGAAAGAAAGAAAGAAAGAAAGAAAGAAAGAAAGAAAGAAAAGGAAGTGTCATGCCACATTTTAAAAAATCAGATAAGCACCCATATCAGCAAAAATAAAAATGATCTACATTTACTCTTACTGTCATACTAATTTACTTAGAAAATTTGGTATTTTGAATTTCCATGATAACATTTGTTAGAACTAAATCTAAATTAAAATGCATAACATTTTACTGTCCAAAATTTTTATGGAAAACAGAACATAAAGAGAAAGGGATAAGCCTATTCTGTTGTAATTATAAAGTCTAAATGGTGATAATTTTAAGAGAAATATATATAAAGACAGTTTTATTTGTCTGTCTATCTATCTATCTATCTATCTATCTATCTATCTATCTATCTATCTATCTATCTATCTATCTATCTATCTATCTATCTATCTATCTATCTATCTATCCATCCATCCATCCATCCATCCAGCTATCTGGATCTAATGTATATGCCACCCACCTCACTATCAAGTTAATTAGGTTTCAAGTTAATTTTGAACCTTCATCTTCCAATAGCAGCTAACTTTTAACTGATTAGTTCATAAACAGGTACATCTGCGGTAATATTGTGCCCAAATTGGAGTTGTGCCACACTGCCAAAAAATTCTGACAGGTGGAAATTCAGGATATCCAAAAACAAGAGATTGATTGAAGACTAGGACAGACTGTGCTTGCCAATTTCAGTCATAAGCCAGGTAGTTAAAGTGAAATTTTATTCATTCTTTCAATATTCTGAACAGCAAAAATGACAGAAAATAATCATAATTCTAGAGTATTAGCAGGAATATCTTGTGCCTAAAATGGAAAACAGCAGGAGCAAAAAAAAAAAAATTCCCTCCACTGTAAACGCTTTAATAAAGTAGCAGAACAGGTCTTTCTGAAACACAAAGAAGGATAGAAATCTTTTTGGAGATTACAAACAGGATAGACAATCATATATACTAGAAATGTATCATACATTTGAACAACCATACACAGATACAAATGCATATTTAGCAGATTGCCCTTTTCTGGTAATATTAGCTTGATGTTCCAAGTACTGTGGTTTTGTTGAATCACAGTGCTCAGCAGTCCCACTTAGCATGGACAATGGCGAAAGATCCTAAATATTTAAGTTAGCATTTTTTGGAAAGCTAACATTTCTCTATCCGTGCTAAATTGATGTACGGGAAACTATGTGCTGATCAGCAGATATTGTACATATAATTGGCTACATCGCCACTATTTTTGGCAGCCTCTTCATGAGAGCTGTCTTATTAGAATTGGCCCTGTGCTCATTGTGGAATAAATGAGCTTCTATACCAAGTTAAAAAACTTTCTAAACTAATTAATTTGATTTTATTATACTTTTTGTAGGGGAGCTCAGGGCAGCATAGACAAGGGCTCCCTTTTCCTGTTTCCCACTAAACAAGCCTGTGAGGTAGGCTGACTTGGGAGAGAATGAGTTTTTCTAGCTCAGGGTGACACCCACTGGGCCTCCCCAATCTTAGTCCAGTATCTTGATTACTACACCACACTGAGGAGAAATTCTGATTTTCATTTCTCGTATGAATCCATAATGTGCACAGCAAATACCAGCTTAAATTGATAACCCTGATCTCAGTTTGGACTGTGGTTTTCAGTATCTTGTAGGAAGCCTGATGGGTAGTGGAATTGATCATAGACTATCCATGACTAAAGCTGAAAATAGAGTAATTAAAGAAAAGAAAGATAATTAATCTAGACATAAAATTAAATCCTGGAGACAGTTATGGTGTTGTTATGTATTTAACACAGTATGTTAGAATGAAATATCTGGACTTTAAAGAGTTAAAAGTAAAATTGAATGGGAATACCGATGTAGTTTTTGATAATTTTTCTCATATTTACAATGCTTAATTTTCATTTAATTCTCATAAATAACTTCTAGCCTTTCTAAAAGAGCTTGATAGTATATTTTATACCTTAATGCCGCAAAGTGTCACATTAGGCAAATGTGAAGATATGAATCAAAACATCACTGTGCCAGACTGTCCATTAATGAGTGGAATAAATCTCTTGATCTTGGCAAAATGGGGTTGAACTAGCTGTACTTGGTTTACAACCTGGAGTTGTAAAGTTTAATAATATCACTTATTATCCCATCTTGAACAAGTAAATAATAATTCTAGAAAAGGGTTGTCATAACTTTTTTTCTTTCTTGTTCTTTTCATGGCCTCCTGGTTCCAAGATGAGCTGCAATAACAATAAAAATATTAATGTCTGGGCAGAAATAATTTGACCCCTATGGAATTTTTCTACAAATTAACTTCTTAAGTCAGTCTTCCATTTATGTGAAAACAATGGCAATTCCTATTCTGTAGCTCAGTCAAGCTCAGATAGTCCTTGACTTAACACAATGGCAGTGAGAATTTTTTGAAATATTATAGCTCTCTATAATAATGATAAGGAAACTCTGCTCCTCCTCCTCCTCCTCCTCCTCCTCCTCCTCCTCCTCTTCCTCCTCCTCCAAATAGGAATATCACTGATATTTTTGGGTTGCACATCAAACTGCATCAGAATTCATGTTTGCTTTTGGCTTAGTATAATATGGTTTGTATACTGTGATCTGTGATCTGTATATTGAGTGGCCCAGCAGAATGCTCTTTCTTGGTGTCTGGAGGTTGTTGGAATCTGTATGAGGAGTAATAGATTTGAGATTTCAAGACAAGAGAGTATGGACGTAATTTCTCCAATAATACTATAGCAGTAGCATGATTTCAGTCCCATTATCAAAGCAGTGCCTTCCCTGTGGATGTGCTAGCTTTTTGGAACAGCTATGACCATAAGTCCCTGCTTCTGTGTCCTTTTATTTTCTTTTATTAAATCATATCCAATTGTCAGGGACTGCTGGACAAGTCCCTGAGGTTTTTTTAGCAAGATTTTTCAAAAGTGGTTTGCCACTGCTTTTTTTCTAGGGCTGAAAGAAAGTGACTGGCCCAAGGTTACCCAACTGACTTTATGCCCAAGGTGGGACTAGAACTCACTTTCTTCTGTTTTTAGCCTGATGCCTTACCCACTGCACCAAACTGGCTCTTCTGTCTTTTTTATGAAAACCATAAAGACCTGACTTTCTCAGCAGGCCTTAGGACAGGACGATTCTTTCAAAGGTATGTGTTGTGTGTAGGCACCTTATACTTATTGTCTAGGTTAGCTTATTTAAAAAGTTTCTTAATGGGGGACGATCGTTATGTGCTGAGAGATAACGAACAAATAATGTAAAAGAGGATTGTAGACAAAATAAGCATTTTCCAGCTGAATTAAACACCTGATTTGGAAAAGGATAATATTTAGGGTTTTGCTATTATAGAAAAAGTGCTGAGCCAGTCCTGAAACAGCTGTGGCAGAAACAGATGAATATTTGGATTGTACAGCCAAAAGTGCTTTGTGGTCTGGATTGTTTATAGCATCTAGAAAAACTGGAATTATAGCCAGAACTAATGAATCTAAGAATCAGCAAAGGAATAAGGACTTATTATCAAGGAAACCTTTAAGTTGGTGGTGGCTACATCTGGGCTTCCTCTTAAATGGGAGTCGTATCCTGTTGGCTGTGGTGGCCAGGAACCACCCTGCCATTAGGGGGTGACTATTTGACCAGTGATAATTGTTAGACTTGCTGTTTTCGGTATTATTACATGGGAAGTAAACAGATGAATTTGAGGTTAGCTAACCAACTACTCAACTACTAAATGAAAGCACTGTAAACGGCCTAACCTATTTATGGAAACCTTTCTCATAGGTAACAATATTACAATGTGTGATCTTTAGAAAGATTATTATTATGAATTAGTATGAATTTCAGTATTATTTGAAACATTGTAGAAAATGTAGAGTATTAACTTGCTAAAATAATCTTCTTAAGTTCTTGAAAACTTAGCTATGGGGTAATAGAATTGGGAAAAACCTATGCCAGGGGTAGGCAACCTTGGCTCTTTTATGACTCGTGGACTTCAACTCCCAGAATTCCTGAGCCAGCCAAGCTGGCTCAGGAATTCTGGGAGTTGAGGTCCACGAGTCATAAAAGAGCCAAGGTTGCCTACCCCTGACCTATGCTGAGGCCCACAATGACAGCCGTGGGAAGAATAAACCAGTGATCTGGCTTGAACATTAATTCCATGGCTTTATATCATTACTATTGCAATGGTACATAATACTCTACCCCTACAGGACTAGTTGCTGAATATTTTTGTATATTTTCTTTTCATTCTTCATTGCTTTCTACTCTGTACGGTAAATAGCAGCTTAATATTTAATTTTCTCAGTGTGTGCAGACATCAGTCATGGCTCATAAGAATATTTAACAAGTAATGCGTCCTGCTAAGGACAAGGATCTCCCATGAAAATGCAAATTGGACATGCTCTTTTTTGGGTTGGCTAAAGGTAACTGACCCTCAACACAGCTGGCAGGGATTGAAGGCAAGCACCTCTGGCTTGTCTTTTTAACAGCTGTGGCGAATCATGTAAAAATTAAAACTTATTCTAGGCTCAGAGCCCCCTGGAACCTCCTCTAAGGCTTTGTGGCTTTAGAGAAGTGAAGTCTGGTATGTTGTCTCTGCCAGAAAACGTTCATTTCTGTTTGATGCACAGAGCTGTGGGTTGCAGAACTCATAGGCTCTTTAACAGAAAGCAGAATAGAAGAGTCGGAAGGAACCTTGGAGGTCTTCTAGTCCAACCCCCTGTTCAGGCAGGAAACCCTATACCACTTCAGACAAATGGTTGTCCAATCTTTTCTTAGAAACTTCCAGCGTTGAAACAAAAAATGCCCAAGTAAGGTTTGCCTCCTGTACTTAGGACTGTCATGATATATAGTGGAAATTCCAGGCTGCATTATGGTGGTTATTTGAGGACTCCCTATAAGTTGCTTTTCTAGTTTGGAAGCAGGTGGAAATAAGCATGTGAGAAATACGGTTAATATTTGCATGACTTTAAAGTTGAGTAAATGTGTTTGGTTTGCTTGATGTATAAATCCTGCATTTCCTTCAAGAGTCCAAACAACGTGAATTGAAGATTATATTGCATCCCTAAGCTATGCTGGCCAATGGGGCCACTTCCTGGAATTGCAAAGATTTGCATGATTAGAACAATTTGGGAGGTGGGGTGGTTTTGGCTCTCCCTAAATAAGATCATGGCATCCGGCCCTCTCAATTCCTGGCAAATAGATGGGGAAGAAATGGAGGTAGTACAGATTTTATCTTCCTGGTCTCCAAGATCACCACAGATGGGGACTGCAGCCAAGAAATTAAAAGATGCTCCTGGGGAGGAAAGCTGTGACAAATCTAGACAGCATACTAAAAAGCAGAGACATCACCCTGCCAACAAAAGTATGTATAGTCAAGGCCATGGTTTTCCCAGTTGCAATGTATGGCTGTGAAAGCTGGACCATAAGAAAGGCTGAGTGCAAAAGAATTGAGGCCTTTGAACTATGGTGCTGGAGAAGACTCCTGCGAGTCCTCTGGACTGCAAGGCGATCAAACCGGTCAGTCCTAGAAGAGATCAACCCCGACAGCTCTTTAGAAGGCCAAATCCTGAAGTTGAAACTCAAATACTTTGGCCACCTACTGAGAAGGAAGGACTCACTGGAGAAGGGCCTAATGCTGGGAAAGATTGAGGGCAAGAGAAGAAAGGGACGACAGAGAATGAGGTGGCTGGATGGAGTCACTGAAGCAGTAGGCATGAGTTTAAATGGACTCCAGAAGATGGTAGAGGACAGGAAGGCCTGGAGGAACGTTGTCCATGGGGTCACGATGGGTCGGACACGACTTCGCAACTAACAACAACAACAAAATATTGGTATCCTAGGCCAGTGTTATTGAGCCTTAGCTTAAAAATTGGCTCTGAGTGCCAAGTCAATCTCTTTCATTCCAATCTGCCTCACATGGTTATTGTTGTGGAGTAAATAGGAGGAGGAAAGAATTTTAGGTATGTTCATTGCCTTGGGTTATTTATAAATATAAATAAGGAATGAATAAATAAATAATGTATGTTTGTTGTCTTGAGTTATTTATAAAAGAAATAAATGTGGGATAAGAAAGGAAGGGAGAGAGGAAAGGAGGGAGGGAGGGAGGAAGGAAGGAAGGAAGGAAGGAAGGATATATCATATTCTTGCCCATTTTTTCCTCATAAACCTGGCAGATTGGGCTTCAAGGAAATTGATTGGCCTTAGGTCAGCCATTGTTGCTTCTGTTCTGAGCCCCAGGCCAGGAGCAAAAAAAGCAGTTGAGATTGCAATGTGAATGTCCCACTCACATGGCTCAGGATTCTCATTCTAATGGGGGTCAAAATTATAGTTTGCATAAACTCTGGTTTGCCTAATTCAGCAGACATAATAGTCATGATTGGCCCAGATCAGAAGGGACTTCAGTGGAACTTCAGAAGAGAGATGGTCCTCCATTTACTATTTATTTATTTATTTATTTATTTATTTGTTTGTTTGTTTGTTTGTTTGTTTGTTTGTTTATTTATTTTATTACTTAGATTTCTATGCCGCCCTATTTCAAGAACTTATAACCACAGTGGAGCCCCAAATTTCTGTTGCTAAACAAGACAGTTGTAGAGTGAGTTTTGCTTTCTTTTTGACCTTTCTCGCCACAATTGTTAAGTGAATCACTGCAGTTGTTAAGTTAGTAACATAGTTGTTAAGTGAATCTGGCTTTCCCATTGACTTTGCTTGTCAGAAGGTCACAAAAGGTGATCACATGAGCCTGGGACACTGCCATAAATGTGAGTCAGTTGCCAAGTGTCCAAATTTTGATCATGTGACCACTGGGATGTTGCTATGGTTGTAAGTATGAAAAAGGGTCATAGGTCAGTGATGTTCTAACTTCAAAAGGTCACCTGATGAATTATTGTAAGTCAAGGATTGTCTGAAATTAATTAATTTTATAAGGCCAACCAACTCTATGATGGCTTGGGATAGTGTACAATAATAAGATCAATACTTTAAATTACAGGGGTAGTCAACCTTGGCTCTTTTATGACTCGTGGACTTCAACTCCTAGAATTCCTGAGCCAGCATAGCTCAGGAATTCTGGGAGTTGAAGTCCGTGAGTCAATAAAAAACAACCCACACTCACAGGGTCTAAACCAGGGGTCTTCAAACTTAGCCCTTTTATGACTTGTGGACTTCAACTCCCAGAATTCCTCAGCCAGGCATGCTGGCTGAGAAATTCTGGGAGTTGAGGTCCGCAAGTCATAAAAGGGCCAAGTTTGAAGACCCCTGTTCTAAACTAATGCAGAATCCAGGATGCACCACGTATATGGGAATATTGTTCCAGCGACTGTGATTGAGAATCTATCTTTCCTGGTATAGGACGCGCAGGAATATAAGATTTTCACAAATCTCAGCTGCCATGCTATGATCAGCCAAAGACAACAGACTTTCCTTGATGATACTCTATAAGAAACTGCACCGTGCAAGTACTATACTACACTTTTCACCTTACTATTGTACAATATAGTTCCTACTCCAGCTCAGAACACTGTTAATACAAGTAAGTTGGTATAATATTCACGAACAGCTCAGTTTGAAGTTCACAGTGGGGCTATATGGGTTCATGGAGACCCTTGAAAAATAGAAAGCCCCCTATGTGTTGTTATAGGTCTAAAAAGGAAAATTCGAGGATCCAGAGATTTGGAAGTTGTTTGAAGTTTGAAATGGGAGATGTTTTCAAAGTCTCCTAGGATATTTGAAATTCCCATCTCTTCACATGGCAAGTAGGCTGTGTTGATATCCTATGTTCTTTATGCTCATCCATGATATTAGCCTAAAGGCCATTATACCCTGCTGAAATGGCTGCACAATGTTCAGTTTCTGTTGCAGAGTTCTTGATTTGTTGTTGTTGTTGTTGTTAATTGCGAAGTTGTGTTTGACCCATCGCGACCCCATGGACAATGTTTCTCCAGACTTTCCTGTCCTCTACCATCTTCTGGAGTCCCTTTAAGTTCACACTTACTGCTTCAGTGACTCCATCCAGCCATCTCATTCTCTGTCGTCCCCTTCTTCTATTGCCCTCAATCTTTCCCAGCATTAGGCCTTTCTCAAGTGAGTCCTTCCTTCTCTTTAGCAAACAAGCAAAACATTTTGAAAGCAAAGTGAGCAGACAATATAGTCTTTGGCTTAAACTCTTATCCCCTTTCCCTGCTTAGCCACTGAATATTTGAGCAGCTGATTTCTTCCTTATATTTGATTGTCACTCTATTTGCAAATATGAGCTAGTAGTGCCTCCTGCTGCCCAGAGGATGTAAGTCTCCTCTTCAGAGGAATTTGAAATTTCCAAAAATCAGGAGTCTGGCAGTGTGGAAGAATGTAAGCGATTTGAGTGTGATTAAAAGTTTTAACATGGAGCTCCTGGGCATAGTAAGACTTAAATGTATAGCAGCAAGTATTTACCAAGCAAGTAGAGTTCATGACAATATACTGTATGTTGTTATTATTGTCATATATATTGCCTTGAAGATTGCCTCTTCAGCCTTGAAAGACGGCGTTTAAGGGGTGACTTGATCGAAGTGTATAAAATCATGCATGGGATAGAAAAAATGGATAGAGAAAAATTCTTTTCTCTATCACACAATACCAGGACAAGGGGGCACTCCCTAAAGCTCATAGCTAAGAAAGTGAGGACAAATAAAGGGAAATATTTCTTCACCCAGAGGGTCGTTGATTTATGGAATTCACTTCCTGAAGGGGTCGTGACAGCTGTCAGCCTTGACTGCTTCAAGGCAGGGCTAGATAGATTCATGGATGCAAAGTGTGTCGATGGTTATTAAAATGGATGTCCATGTGCCGCCTCTATGTTGGTTGAGGCAGGCAGGATTCCCTTGGGTACCATTTGTTGGGGGTCAAGGGAAAGGGAGGGTTTTGCCTTCTCTTTATGCTCAAGATCCCCATGTACAATTGGTGGGCCACTGTGTGACACAGAATGCTGGACTTGATGGGCTTTGGCCTGATTCAGCATGGCTCTTCTTATGTTCTTATGTTCTTATGCATTAGACTGGAAAAATAAGATGTGAAAAGTGGACTATACTCTTTGAGCTAGTGGAAAGTTTTGCATAGCCCAAGTGCAGCTGGACCTACGGCTAGTCCTCAACTTTCCCAGCTCTGATAATTCCATTTCTAGAAGCAGTCTTGTGATTAAATAGGTGCTAAATGGGATACAATGAAAATTTCTGTCTGCTGGTCACAAAAATAACTCTCAAAAACTTGAAAAGAATTGAATTAATTTCTGTGTGTGTGTGTGTGTGTGTGTGAGAGAGAGAGAGAGAGAGAGAGAGAGAGAGAGGGAGGGAGGGAGGGAGGGAGGGAGGGACCAGAAAAAGAAAGATGGAATTTAAGAGGGGTCAGTTCCAGCTGGGGAGGCGAGTCATCCAATATACTTCTATGGGAAAGAGAATTGATGCTAGCTCAGAACACTGCAGCCTGCTCCATTCTTGAGACCGTCTCATTCCTGGTCGTGTGACTCCAGCATTGTTACTTACGGTAGAAAAGATTGGGAATGTCTATGGAGTTTCTCAATTATTGAGGTCATGATTGTCCCAAAGATGTTTTTTCAAAAGGCAACTGGGCTTTGTGTTTCCTTGAAGACGTTTCGCTTCTCATCCAAGAAGCTTCTTCAGTTCAGTCAGGGACAAAGGGTTGGGAAGCATTCCAGAAGCCATTTACTGCAAGTTTTGCTGACTTTGTAGTTCACACATGTCAAACACAAGGCCCGGAGGCCGGATGCGGTCCACAAAGTGGTTTCATGTGGCCCGCGAAGCCATCCTGGAACCAGTGAGGGAATTGACCCCGCTGTCTTGGCCCTGGCCCAGGCTCAATTTTGTGGTGGCCATCTATGCTGAAACACATTCAGTCTTAGCTCCACAAGGCCATCTGGAAACAGCGAGAAACCAGCCCCTGCCACATTGGCCCCACCCCCTGGGTGCATGCTGGGGAGGTGTCACCCTTTGTGAGGAATGAAGAAATGCACCATGGCCTGGAAGTGGCCAGCAAATGACCCTCGCCTACTTCACACATCTGGCTTGATGGGCTCTGGGGGAGGGGTTGGCAGCCAGCGGGGCACTTTTCTCACAGTGCTGAGAGGCTGAGCCAGGCGGCACAAATCCAAAAAAACCCGCGAGGTCGCCCAACTCTCAGCCTGCCTGGTTTCAGCAGGCAGCAAGGTGCAAAGCTGGCGAGCTTTGCACTGCCCAGTTCAATCTCTCGGCTCTGTGAGGAGAGCACCCCACTGTCTGCTGAAACTGGGCAGGCTGGGGGCTGGGCAGCATCGCGCTTCTTTTTGGATTTGCACTGCCCGGTTCAGCCTCTTGGCGCTATGAGGAAAGCGCCCTGCTGCCTGCTGAAACCGGGCAGGCTGGGGGCTGGCAGCACTGCGCAAGTAACGTTGACTTTCATGCTGCTCATGACATCCCCTCCCCCAGAGCCCACCAAGCCAGATATGTGAAGTAGGTGAGGGCCATGTGCTGGCCACTTCCAGGTGATGGTGCGTTTCTTCATTTCTCACGAAGGGTGACACCTCCCCAGCTGCATTTCTTGTCTGTTTTTCTCCCTCCCTCATCTCAAATATTTTCCTACCACTTTGTTCTTAAGAAGGAAGGAAGGAAAGAAGGAGAGGGAGGGTCTGAGGGAAGTCCTGCCTTAGTCCTGCCCTGCTGCCCTTTCACCATCCCCTTGCCCGCTCCTCCTGGCCTATCCTGGGGGTCTCCCATCCTATTGCTAAGGAAGCTTTGGATACAAAGCCAGGTCTCCTCCCATGGAGAGGGAATGGGCTTCCCTCTGACTTTGCCCTCGTACCCATCATGAGCAACCTGGGTAAGGAGAGCAAGCACAGCAGCAGCAGCCTTGAGGAGGAGGTAAGTGCAGCTGGGTACCCCCTTGGCGAAGTGGAGCTGGGCTTAGTGCCGCAGGTGCTCGAGGACCAGGCTGGGCATTTGACCTCTGCCGTCCAGGGCTCTGGGCAGCCCGCACCACCATCCAGCCCCCCCTGCATGGCTTGAGAGGAACAGTGAGGCTCCTCCAGTGGACCATGCCTAGGCCCTTGCCCTGGTCCCACCCCCTTCTGCCAGAGACCCTCAGATCTGTCCCACTCCTGCCCAGGGCCCCATAGGCACCCTTGATATGAATGATGTAGAGCTGGCCACGCCCACACAAGGCCACACCCACTCCATCCACGCCCACCCAGTAGGCCGCACCCACCCTGGCCACACACCCTCGCCCCTCCGAGGGCAACCGCAGTGCTGATGTGGCCCTCAATGAAATTGAGTTTGACACCCCTGTTGTAGTTGGTTGATTTTCTTTTTCTTGCCACAAACAGCAAACATAGCAATGGAAGATTGAGAATAGGGAGTCCTCTACCTGCTATTACTCATGTTCCTATCTCAGCCAAGTGGAGATAGATAACTGCTCAGCTCATTGAGCGGTCCAAGCACAGCAAGGAGGACAGCAGGGAAGACCATCCTATATCAATATGAAAAGGCTATTAAGAACCCAGGAGGTTTGGAGGATGCATGGAAGCGTGACATTTCACCAGTAAAAAATGCCCATGGGAAACTCTCAAAGACTATGCTAAATCACATGGTTCTTTATAACTATAAATATACGCAACATTATTTTATTACTGCTTTAAAACAACCACTTTCAAAAAACTTTTGCCAGACCAATTTATTGTGGCTTATTTTCCAGCATTTGCTTGCTTTATTTACAGCTTTTATAGTTTAACCCAATCAGAAGATAAACTACAGTATCAGTAAAATATATAATGCAAATAGCGCAAATAATGCAATATGAACACTTAACTATGTCTCCTAGGATGGACACCTCTAGCAATGCATTGGGTTTAAAAGCTTGGTGGTATAAAGCAGTTTGGACTGTTTTTTAAAATGCCATGAGGGAGGAAGCTGTGGAGACATCTGGAGCAAGACATTCTGCAAATGTTCTTACCACTATTGGCAAGGAAAAGTGTTTGATGCATTTTGGAACTATCATGTCTGGAGTTTTAACTACATAGAACATGGTGTTACATAATCACAAATAAGCCCCACTGAGATGAGCAAACTTTACACTGAGAAAATATGTATGCAGAGTACATTGGTACATTATTATAAAAACTAACACAAACTCCATCCACTCC
Organism: Bothrops alternatus; assembly: GCA_034064705.1. Lineage (NCBI taxonomy): Eukaryota > Metazoa > Chordata > Lepidosauria > Squamata > Viperidae > Bothrops > Bothrops alternatus. Next base: position 2,282,203 of record JARGCV010000051.1, on the reverse strand, counting down.
ACCACCATGTCTCAAGAGCAGATCAGTCAGTCTAGGTGCCCTTAGGTCAGCGGTTCTCAACCTGTGGGTCGCGACCCCATTTAGGGTCGAACAACCATTTCATAGGGGTCGCCAAACACCGCAATCCGCCATTTTTTTTGGTCGGCCATTTTTTCCCCCTTTGCGATGCGGGCCGTCGCGTCGCGCATGCGCGATGCGGGCCCACCATTTTTGGGGGGGGTCAGCCATTTTTTTGGGTCCGCCATTTTTTTCCATGTTTGCGATGCGGGCTGTTGCACCACGCATGCGCGATGCGGGCCCGCCATTTTTTTTTGGGTCGGCCATTTTTTTTGGGTTGGCCATTTTTTTTATTTATTTTTTTGGTCCACCATTTTTCCCCCTTTGCAATGCAGGCCGTCGCACCGCGCATGTGCGATGCGGGCCCACCATTTTTTTGGGGGTTGGCCATTTTTTTTTGATCCGCCATTTTTTCCCCTTTGCGGTGCGGGCCGTCACGCCGCGCATGCGCGATGCGCCCATCGTGCTGCGCATGCGCGATGCGGGCCGGGGTCGTGCCACGCTTGCGCGATGCGGGCCGGGGTCGAGCCCCGGAAAAGGTTGAGAACCGCTGCCTTAGGTAATACTTTTACGTACATAATACAGAATAGCAGAGTTGGAAGGGACCTCAGAGGTTTCTAGTCTAAACCCCTACTCAAGCAGGAGACCCTATACCATTCCAGACAAATGGCTGTCCAATCTTTTTTTTAAAAAACCTCCAGTGATGGAGCACCCACAATTTCTAAGGCAAGCCATTCCACTGATTAATTGTTCTCACTGACAAGAATGTTTTCTTTAATTTTAAGTTGGATCTCTTTTTGATAAGTTTTGATAAGTTTCCATCTGTTATTTCTTGGCCTGTCTCCTCAGGTGATTTGGAGAATAGGTTGACCTTCTCTTCTCTGTAACTGGCCCTCAAATATTGGGAGACTACTATATTGTCACTCCTAGTCCTTCTCTGTGTTGAGCTAGGCCAGGGGTCTTCAAACTTGGCCCTGTTATGACTTGTGGATTTCAACTCCCAGAATTCCTGAGCTAGGCACACTGGCTGAGGAATTCTGGGAGTTGAAGTCCACAAGTCATAACAGGGCCAAGTTTGAAGACCCCTGAGCTAGGCATATCCAGCTCCCACAACTGTTGTTGATCATATGGTTTAGTTTGCAGTCCCCTAGTCATTTATTGCTCTTCTCTACACTCTTTCTAGAGTGCAGAGTGACACTGTATTCTTTTAAGAAGAATTCAGCTTGCTTGCTGTAATAAGTATGAATTATTTCCATGGAACCAGTTAATGAAAGCTTATGAAAAGCTTTTTTTTTAGTTGTTACTCTTTGTTTTCCTGTATTATACCAAATCACAGAATTACTAATTATTATTATTATTTTATTTTTATTATTATTTATTAAACTTATATGCCGCCCTTCTCCCAAGACTCAGGGCGGCTCACAACAAGATTGTTGACTAAGGTAGGATTTACTGTATTTGCACATTAGACCAAACCATAATGTGGTTTATTTGGTTTTGGCTCAGGGCATTGTGAATAAGGCCATTATGGTTTGTGAACCATGATGCTTGGATTAACATCTTATTGCTGTAGTTTTTTCAATAAATCATGATTAAACAAATATTACTTAGCTTAATGAATGAATGTGATCTTTAGATGACTAAACTCTTGGCAGATGGAATATAAATATTAAGCTATGCAATGAGTGATATACTTTCATGGTCTACACTTCAGAATTAATAGAAGGCATAAGGACTCAGTCGGGATGTAGATATTCTTTCTTTTATAGTGGTAAACCACTGTCTTTGAAGACTAATTAAATCTGTCCATTCCAGAAAGACATGAAAATAATCAGTATCTTCCTGAAATTAAATCTGTGGTCTTATCACTAAAGCAAATTACAAATTAAACTGAAAATGTAGAAAAAAAATGGGAAAAGTACTTGACTGTGAATTAAAGAAAAAGCAATCAAACACTTTAAAAGATACCTAAAAGAACTTGACTCCAATTGCCTCATCAGTCAAATAGTCTGTGGGATTTTAATGAGAATTGGTTGAGGTCACCTTCACATCTGTAACAGCAAAAATAATGAAATTTTATTTTCACCATAAGAATTCTTTTGAACAAAGTCTTTTAACTAATCAAATAGCTTTTCTGGAGTTATTTTAGTTATGTTTGATAAACACAGTTCTCTTTTATAGGAGGCATGTCAAATCTGCGAGGTCACATGACATTGCGTGACGTATTGCGACTTTTCCCCCATTGCCGGCAATGGGGTGCGCACAGTTTCAGCGTGACACATCCGGCCCACGGGCCGGCAGTTTGACATGCCTATCTTATAGTCTATGAATCAAATTCTGAGAAGAAATCTATCTAAATTCTTATCTATCTGTCTGTAGCTATACTTATTTTTATAGGAGAACATAAATTTTCATTCCATAGAAGATTCAATTCAAGATTCAAGTCATGTTGTGACAGGTCTGAGATGGAACCTTTGGGCCACAACAACTAGATACCCCATGGTTTGACTCTGTTTTTCAGGTTAGGAGTTCTGCAATGTTTAACAGAATCTCAAGATATTCCACGTAGAACATATGTGGCCAAGAGTAAGAGGAGAACATGCTATAAAGAATGGATAGGACACTATCATTTCATTTCCCTCATGATTTGCTAACCCATCTGTTTCAGCAAGATGTGTCTGCTCATCAATTGTGAGACTGCTGACAGGAGTTGATCCGTGGAAATGGACTGGTTGATGGATTGATGGTTGTGTCTTTCTGCAGGAGTTGGACAGTTATATTTACTGCCCCCTAGCAGGAAGCCCTATGATTCTTACATTTTAAAAAGTAGAATCTTTATAGTCAACAGGATTTGCTACAGGTATATTGCTTTTTCCTGTAAAATGGCTATTTCACTGTTATGAAACTCCATTTACATTTGAGGCTACTTGATGCACAGTAAATGGTCACTCTGTCACTTGTTTTGAGCACAGTGAAGGAAATGTCATGCACGCTGAGGTGATTTAGACTCTCAGAGTTTTCTGGTCTGAGGAAAAATCATTTTGAATAATTCAGCTTGGGCACCTGATAGATCCTTCACTAGTTTGTCAGGGTGCCATCAAGAATTTCAACCTTGGGACTGAATACTGGTTTCAAGCTTCTCCTTTTCTTTCTTTTCTGTTCTGCGGAACAGTTGTATAAAACAGCTTTAAATAACCTATGTTCAAAATGTATCCTGCTTTAATTAGCCTAAAATCTAAATGAGGCCTGCCAAAGCAAGGAACCACTAAGATTGCTTCTGTGTTTGAATTTTGTTTAAGTTTGGGTGGATGTTGTGGACATCTAAATTCATTGTCCTTTTGCAAATCAACCTTTTGAAATGGATGCTTAAAATGGACCTCAGGTATTTTGTAGGTATGTGTTACCGGTAGTTCAGGAAGAGGAAATGTGACAAGCATCGTCCTTGTACAAAGAAATCAATTGAAGATCTATTTTGGGATGCAGCATCCCCTGGAATGTAGTCTGTGAAACAGCTCACTTTCTTCTGTCCCTGCCGTGGTAATGAGCCAATCCAGGTTAGCAGGTGTACTGTAGTCACCTATTCACACAATTGTTCGAATTAATCTTAAAAGTGTCACATTCTTTGACTCAAATGCTTATTTGCCTAGCAAGGAGAAATCCCAGTGCATTCATTATATATCTGGTAATAGCGCGGGCGCACGCGCATACACAAACACACACACACACACACACACACACAACTATAATGAAAATGCTGAAAACTGCCATCAGTAAAAAGAAGTTTGCATCTGACTTCATGGTAGCTGACATATCTTTTTCAAAACAATTCATCCACTGTAAGCAGATTCTGAGCTGTCACAGATTTAACTAGCATCCAGTGTAGAAACACCATTAATTAATGCTTGTGCAAGGCAGAGCCATCTTTTCTACAAAATCACTCAGTCCTATCTCTTTGACATTGACATTGTTGATCCTACTTTTTCCATTCACTTTAGTGCTTCACGGAGATAGTTTTTATACCAGGAAGTAGCCCCATGCTGCTAACCACCTCATCTTAAAAGTGACAGAGCCAGTTGTTTTTTAGGAACAACTCTTACAAGGTCCGAACCACATGCTTTGAAACCAGACTAGTTTGTTAAGAAAGCAAGAGACAGATGGCTTCAAGTCACTGTACAAACAGGAAAGAAGTGCGAGAGTTTAAAGCTTTGTTTTTACTGTGAGTAGGTTTTGAATTTGAGATACAGTAATAAGTGGGATTTTGTTCATAAATGGCCTCATTAGTAATTTTACAATATATCTACTTATGAGAAAGTCCTCTGAGTTCTTGAATGCTTGTTGTGCCTGCTTTCCATTCAGTTGCTCAATGAAATCTTGATTCATGGATTAATTTATGGGTCTTGCTGCTTCTGGAGGAACCCTCTCTGTTGCTTCTTGACAAGCAGTTTATTCCTAAGAAGTAAGCAATAGGGATTCTATCCCCTGAAAGAAACGACATCTGGACCTTGAACATCTGTGGACTTCAACTTCCAGAATTCCTCAGCCAGCATGCTGATATCACTTGGTCATAACAGATTGGGAGTCCACACATCTTCAAATGCTAAAGTTGAGAAACACTTGATTTAGATGATATGCCTACTGAGTACATTTCAGCATAAACTCTCCAATGACATAATGTGTTTCTTTTCTTTGACTATGTAATAAATAGAAGCTACTGTTTTGTTGTTGTTGTTGTTGTTGTTGTTTTGAAAAAGTTCAGTCTGAGAAGATTCTTCAATAGTACCCTCCTGTGGTAAAGGAAAGAAGTTGAAAACTTCTGTTAAAATTGCTAAAGTTGAGAAATGTTGATCAGGAAAAGACCTGCTTAGGGTCCTGTCCTCTTGACAAGTGAGAGGAGCCTGGACCAAAGAGTAAATTTCTCAGGGGTAGCCTTGCCCTTGTGACTGTGCTGTTCAAAGAGGTGTATTTGGCTTCCTTACTTCTGCCTTTCTGAAAGATGCTGAAGATAATAATAATAGTAAAGTTGGAAGGGACCTTGGAGGTCATCTAGTCCAACCCCCTGCTCAGGCAGGAAACCCTATACCATTTCAGACAAATGGCTGTCCAGTCTCTTCTTAAAAACCTCCAGTGTTGGAGCATTCACCACTTCTGGAGGCAGGTTGTTCCACTGGTTAATTGTTCTAACTGTCAGGAAGTTTCTTTTTAGTTCTAGGTTGCTTCTCTCCTTGCTTAGTTTCCACCCCTTCTTGTCCTGCCCTCAGGCGCCTTGGAAAATAGCTTGACTCCCTCTTCTTTGTGGCAGCCCCTGAGATATTGGAACACAGCTATCATGTCCCCCCTCATCCTTCTCTTCATTAAACTAGACATACCCAATTCCAGCAATCGTTCCTTATATGCTTTAGCCTCCAGTCCCCTAATCATCTTTGTTGCTCTTCTCTGTACTCTTTCTAGAGTCTCAACATCTTTTTTACATCGCGGTGACCAATACTGGATGCAGTATTCCAAGTGTGACCTTACCAAGGCATTGTAAAATGGTATTAACACTTCACATGATCTTGATTCTATCCCTCTGTTAATGCAGCCTAGCACTATGTTGGCCTTTTTGGCAGTTGCAGCACACTGCTAGCTCATATTTAGGTGATTGTCCACTAGGACTCTGAGGTCCCTCTCAAAGTTACTACTATCGAGCAAGGTACCCCCTATACTATACCTGTGCATTTGGTTTTTCTTGCCTAAATGTAGAACCTTGCTTTTTTCACCATTGAATTTCATTTTGTTAGATAGTGCCCAGTGTTCAAGTCTGTCCAGATCCTTCTGTATCTTAAGCCTGTCTTCTGGAGTGTTGGCTATTACTGCCAGCTTGGTGTCGTCTGCAAATTTGATGAGTTCCCCATCTATCCCCTCATCCAAATTGTTGATATAGATATTGAAGAGCACTGGGCCCAGAACAGAGCCCTGGGGCACCCCACTACACACTTCCCTCCATGTAGATGCGGTTCCATTGAGGACCACATGCTGAGTACGGCCAGTCAGCCAGCTACGGATCCATCTGGTGGTGGTGCTTTCTATCCCACATTTTTCTATCTTATCAAGTAGTAGGTTGTGATCTACTTTATCAAATGCCTTACTGAAGTCCAAGCATTTAGTCACTCAATGACTGGGTAGTGACCAAGAGTTTTGTTTCATGTTATTTTAATTGAGGGGCATGAGAGTTGTGATTTAGGGAATGATTTGATTTATTGTTTTATGTTTTATACTCACTGAATTGCCCAGAGTTAGTGTGTGATATACAGCAGAAGTCTCCAACCCCCGGTCCATGGACTAGCCCCGGGCCGCGGCATGCCATGAACAGGTCCACACAAAAAAGCAAAGTCCCATCTGTGGGATGCAGGCAGGACACAAAACCACACACTCTCCAGTCTGTGGAAAAACCTTTCTCCATGGAACCGGTCCCTGTGCCCAAAAGGTTGGGGACCTCTGATATACAGGAGTTCCTCAAATTAGGAATGTAATTGAACCTGTCAATTATGATTGTAAGTCATGACGTTTGTAAAGCAGGTCACCATATGACAGGATCCAGTTCTAGGACCATTATTGCAGTAGTTGTTAAGCAAATGTGTTATGGTTGTTAAGCAAACCCATTTTTTCTTATGGACTGGATTTTTTTTTTTTTGCCACATACCAGAAGTAATTAATGGTTTTTGGCAAAAAAAGATTGTAAATTGCATCCCTGTGACAAGTGGCTGTAAATGCGAACTGGTTGTCGAGTATGCAAAATGTGGTCACATGACTGCTGGGGGAGGAAACAATGTCAAAATGTCAAAACTGGATTGTAAGTAGCCTTTCTTTCTTTCTTTCTTTCTTTCTTTCTTTCTTTCTTTCTTTCTTTCTTTCTTTCTTTCTTTCTTTCTTTATTTATTTATTTATTTATTTATTTATTTGACTTATATGCCGCTCTTCTTCCGAGACTCAGGGCGGCTCACAGCAAAAACACAAGTACAAAAATATAATATAAATCAATTAAAATACTAATATACAATATAAAAACTATATAACTATTTCCACTCATACAACAGACAGTCACAATCAGAGGCCCATGGGCAGAGCACAGCTCACACGCCCCAAACCTGTCTGCATAAATGTGTTTTTAAGAGTTTTCGGAAAGAGTTTTTTTTGGGGGGGTTGTAAGTTTGAATTAAATAACTGGTCATAAGTGAAGGGCTCCTTGTAAACATTTTCTCAATTAAAAATAGTTGATTGAACTATGACAAGATGAATAATGAAACCCTTGTAACCACTTTGCTTGCAGAGCGGGTAGGTGCCACATGAGTCTGAAGCTTAGGTACATAGCAACATTTTATACAAACTGGCTTTTTATATTGATGATGATGATGTCCATTCAGTTGTGTCCGACTCTTGGCAATTCTGTGGGCCAGGTCTCTCCACATCTTCTGATCTTGCACTATTTCTTTGCGTTGTTCTATGTTCTGGCTGGTGTCACCTTTGATGGTATTCAGGCACCATGTTCTTTGGTGGCCTGGTTTATTTTTATATTGAAGGCTTCATTAAATCAAGATTTGACAAGACCTCACAAATGTATCCATTTTTAGAAGAAATAGTTACACGTTTAGGAAGGGTTTGTACTTTTTGGAAATGGTGAGGAAGAAGTGCTCTGAGTTGTGTATAAGTGTACCAACACCCTTGTTTCAGCCACAGGTATAAAACAGCTGTATTAAGTTTACTTTCAGGCTCATGCAGAAAGCTGAGAAAAGCGATACTCCTGAGCAAATGTGTATTTTAAGGTTTGTAGTTAACTCTTTTGAATGATATAAAGTCACAAAGATTTCCCCATAAATTTTATTAGATATTTGCTTAATTTACACTCTGGTGCTGTGTGTAATTTTTTTATGAGTATCTCAGCCAAATGATGGAATCTAGAAGTGATGTCATGATCACTTTGGGGGAGCAGTCACTTAGACATATGGTTCCTTTTCCAAAGAGGTTTGTATGACAGTCATTTAAAGTAATGCAGAAAACTGTCATATGGTATTGGGTTTGCTGTTTGGGTGTTTGCTGTGAAGCTTCAGGAAAACAAGGACAAACCAATGTAATATTTTGATGCTTTGTTTCTGCTATCCACTGACACACACACACACACACACCGCTGCCAATCTTTTGGTTCCAGCATCCCAGTGTTCCATCTGTCATGCATTGCTCAGTGCTTTGTTCTAGGATTAATGCCCTTTACAAAGCTGTCTCTGGCTAAATTGGTTGGTTTCCCAATACTTAGTGAAGAAACTTGGTTCCATGACAGGTCTGATCACAGCCAAGAAGATTCCATGCTTAAATGTTTTCAGCTGGTGGGAGAATTCGGCCCTGTATCTTTAGGCTCGCAGATAGCAAAGGAAGATAATGATCATTTTGGCTTCCTTTATGAATGAGGCAATGGTGGGAGAATACACACACACACACACACACACACACACACACACACACACACACACACACACAAGGGGGGGAGAGACCACACATACTTCTCTAACCCACATGAAACATTGAATGTGACTCTAGCATTTTTTCATTTAGGAATGTATCCAGTTGGGCTTCTTTTTTTAATGTTCATGTTTTATTTTTTGTTTTTTTAAAAAGCACAATTAGAGCAAATCTCTGAGGAAATTCATGAAATTCTCTGATGAGGAGACATTGCTATACAGCATTCTTTCTATAACTTTGGTGGGAACAGAGTGAAGACCCCAGAGATCTATTGCTAGAGGAAGTTTGAGGGCCTCCAGCCTGTAAACGACAGATTCATCTGGTGCTTCAGCTACGTGTGCATTTTCTGTGCCAGACTTATTATTTTTCATCTAGGTTAATCTCCATACAACTGATCGCCAAGAGACTCGTTGAAACAGATGTGTGATAAAATAGCTGTATCGTACAGAAATTGTCATCAAGTTATTGTCAGGCGTTGCGCGGAATGTCTGCTTATCCATTTGTATTTGTAAGTGCTAGACAAGTACAAAGCAAATACCCTGTTGATTGTGGTTGATATGGGGAGGACCAAAACTACCCTGAAATGGTAATTTGAGCAAAGGTCACCTTCAGACATAGTGCTTAATGAAAATGATACTCTATAATCCCAGTTAGGTTTGAACCATAGTCGTAATTTAGAAACCAAGCATTAGCTTCTGTCAAGTTAGAAAAGGAAAAAAAAATCAGGGATCTTTGTTAAACATTGGTTTGTTTATCAGCTCTTTTTGGAAGGACAAATCAAACTGGAATGATAGAACATCATGGACAAGTATTCTTCCTTTTTCCCAAAAGTATTATGACTAAAAGGGAGGAGGTTAATGACAGACAGGAAGATGGTAGTGGCAACTTTGCCTTTCGTGATCCATACGGTTTAGTTTGAATGACAAGAACTTTCAACAAACATAGGCACAGGTTTAGAAAATATTCGCAAGCATATTTTACAATACTTAAGGACACTATAAATTAATAGTGCCTACTTAAAAGTATATAGAAATGAACTTTTTTTTCTTGTAAGAACTACTGTTGACAATGATTTGATGCTTTTTAAAACTCTAGGTCAGTACTTATTTTGAAAATACAGAAATTTAAAAAGGAAAATTAACCAATGACCAAAGCAATTAAAAAGAAAAAAAGGAAATAAAATATGTATATCTGAGTGTATAAGTACATAAATATTCTATTTCTTTCATATGTATACATAATTTTAAGGAGCAATAAAACACTTTAAACTATTTAAACAACACTCTTTTTGCCTACAGGATTTGATTCAGATGTGTGTTTGATTTTCTTTGTTAATAGAGTTGGTTGTGAATTGCCGCAGCCTAGTGACTGATTATTGTTGTGTGTAAAGGTAGTAAAGTGTATCGAAAGTATTTTTTCCCCCCTTTACTGTGGCTTTTTTTGTGAAGGCAGTCAGCTCATTTCTCATTCCTATCCTGTGTGACAGAAGGTTATTGGATAATTGAGTCTGTCCTTGAAGAGATATGACAGCTTTTGCTAGTAGAAACTTGACAGTTGACTGTCTTTCAACACAGTTGCCTTGCTGGGTGACTTAAGGAGAGACTGGTTTGACTGTTCTTTCTTTTTCCTATTAAGGATCTTGAGAATCTGTCACTTGATGAACTTCAACAATTATAGCCAGGAAAAGATATCATGTACCTGAATTTGCACCACTTGGACATTTTCATTAAATTGAATGATTGATTATGTGCTATCAAGTCATTTTTAGCTCCTAGCAACCACAAAAAATTCTCCATGATGATCTGTCCATAACTAGTCCTTCAAGTTCCCCAACAGTACACTCATCAGCACTGTAACTCAGTCCATCTTGCTGCTGTTTGTCACCTTCTTTCTTTCCTTCCACTTTTCCAAGCTTTCTCTAGAAAGCTAGGTCAATAATAGAGAATACAGTAATCCTTGATTAAGGTCTTCCTTGTTTAGTGACAGATGAAAGTTATGATGGTGCTGAAAAAGTAATCTTATGATTGGTCCTTGCACTGTTGTAGCATCCCCACAGCAACATTATTGCCATTTGTGTACTTCATAGCTGGTTTCTGACAAACAGAGTTAATGAAAGTCAGCAATAAAAATGCAAGTTATGGTCATGTGTCTATGGAGATTCTCAGTCATTCAGGTCATGGTTGTCCCAATGGTACCTTTTTTCACGAGGCTACTGGACTTTCCTGTTTTTCTTTGAAGACATTTTGCTTCTCATCCAAGAAGCTTCTTCAGCTCTGACTGGATGGTGGGGAATGGAAGGATTTATACTCCTTGCAGACAGCTGTTCATTTGCATTCTTTTAGTGAGTCATTAAAGCTACCTGGAGGCTTATCAGTGTCTTCAGGGTCACCTGAGTAGTGCAAATAGATGTGAAGCCTTCTTGGAACTGCTGAAAGGACTGTGTTGTAGACTGGAGATAGATGATGTCGTATTCCTCCCCCTCTGTTGAGAGAGGACTGTTCAGTTTTGACATAGACAGCCTCTTTGACCCCTCTTTCAAACCAATAATGATGATGATGATGATGATGATGATAATAATAATAATAATAATAATAATAATAATAATAATAATAATAATAATAATAATAATAAGAAGAAGAAGAAGAAGAAGAAGAAGAAGAAGAAGAAGAAGTTGGAAGGTACCTTGGAGGTCATGTAGTCCAGCCCCTGCTCAGGCTGGAAACCCTATACCTTTTCAGACAAACGACTATCCAATATCTTCTTAAAAACGTCCAGTATTGGAGCATTCACCGCTTCTGGAGGCAGGTTGTTCCACTGATTAATTGTTCTAACTGTCAGGAAATTTCTCCTTAATTCTAGGTTGCTTCTCTCCTTGATTAGTTTCCATCCATTGCTTCTTGTCCTGCCTTCAGACGCTTTGGAAAATAGCTTGACTCCCTTTTCTTTATACCAACCCCTGAGATATTGGAACACTGCTATCATGTCCCCCCTCGTGCTTCTCTTCATTAAACTAGACATACCCAATTCCAGCAACCGTTGCTTATATGTTTTAGCCTCCAGTCCCCTAATCATCTTTGTTGCTCTTCTCTGTACTCTTTCTAGAGTCTCAACATCTTTTTTACATCATGGTGATCAAAACTGGATGCAAAACTGGATCCAGCGGCCCTCTCTGTCCAAAATGTGGATTTTGCTTTCTTCGAAAAAGTGGCTTCTGTCTTTTAAATGCAGATTGGCTGCTGACTTTTGTCCTTATGGGTTTGTTCTCCTATGTTGTGCCATGCGTTTATGAAGTGGTTGTTTTGTTTTCCCAATGTACAGATCTGCACATGGCTCACTGCATTGTACTGCATATATCATGTTTTCCCCACCATCCAGTCAGAGCTGAAGAAGCTTCTTGAATGAGAAGCAAAACGTCTTCAAAGAAAAACAAAAAAGTCAAGTCCAGTTGCCTCATAAAAAAGGATCTTTGGGTTATAGTCATGTGTTGTCTCACTTAACAACTGTGGATGATTTGCTTAATGACCATGGAGAAAGTGAGGTCATAGGTCCATTGTAATCATCTGATGGCTTAACAGCCATGTGGTTTATCAATGGAGTTGCCATTGTTGTTGTTGGGCAAGGACTACCTGCATACATAGTTCATGGCTGAACTGTTGGTTTTTGGTGTTCTCTGAATTAGTTATTTTCCTGTTGATGTTTCATTATCAAGGTAGATAATATCATCATTACATTTCTGGTGCTTATTTTCAACTGCTTCTAATCTTTAGGATTTAATGAGTAAGGAAAGAATCACAAGCAGGGCTATGTAGTTGTGGCAGTGGTGCTAATAGGTCATAGTTTTGTACACCTATTTTGCAGTAACTGGTTTTGCAAATGGTTGTGAGGCGGGCAGGGAAGTGTTTCTATAGACATTGGCAAACCTTAGTGCTCTCAGTTTCTCACCACTGTTGAGGCTGATTGAGGTGATGCAGTGTCGCTCTTCCATGACATCCAGACCTCCAGTGATATCTAGTGACATCCAGAAGCTTCTTATCTTGTTTTTAAGAATTATATTGAGAGAATACATTGCAATATATTTGGACCACTTAAAAATTGCTGAGCTGAAACCAAAATTCATGGCAAATTTTAAGCCTAGATTCTTGTGTGGATACTTCGGGATAGTGTTTTATTGTATATTTAGATTGTTGATTGCTTATCTACGGTAAATATTGTATACTTAGATCAGCAGTCTCCAACTTTTCCAGCTCGGTGGGCTGGCAGAAGCAGGGGTCGGGGATGGTTTCATGTGCGCGTACACCGCTTTGCACACTCACCCAGTACTTGTGCAGCATGGTTGTCAATGGGCCACAGACTGATAGTGATCTGCAAACTGGGGAACTCCTGATCTAGATGACTTGTTAACCCCAAATCTGACTGTGGTCTACAGATCATTTAAAATATTTAATTTAATAAAACTGGTTGTACCACTGAGCTGTAAGCTGCCTTGGGGAAACTTGGGTATGAAAGACATCATATGGTCCTAAAAATGAAACAGATAAAATAAATCAGAAAATCTATATTAAATCCTAAATTATAAAGAGAATAATGAAAACGGTAATCAAAACAATTGAAATCAATTGTTTTGAAAGGTCATTAAATTCAAGAATAATGGTAAACAATGGAACTGTATTCAAAATCTGTTGTTGTTGTTGTTATTATTATTATTATTATTATTATTATTAATCATTGCACAATCAGCCAGATGTTCAGACTGGCTTTGGCATTTTTGTCTACCTATCGAATCCTTACCAAGGGCCTGGGGTAGGCAGATGTGGATGTTTGATGGCATTACAGATATCGTCGCAGGATGGAAGCAGTTCCTAGTAAGGCCGCCTTTTGCAATTGACTAATGGTGAATTTGTCAATGCCAATGATGTTCAAGTGGTGCTCCAGTTGTTTTGGGATTGCACCCAAGGTGGTAGTTGTTGTTGTTGTTGTTGTTCTTCTTCTTCTTCTTCTTCTTCTTATTATTATTATTATTATTAATAATAATAATAATAATTTTCTGCCTTTATTATTTTTATAAATAACTCTGAATATACCTAATATTTGTTCGTCCTCAGATTTTTCCAACAGCAACCTTGTGAGGAATACAATGAAATGATTGTGGCTGTTACATGTTGCAGTTATAGGTAAAATCCATTTTAAGAAATTGGATTGAACCTTCTCCTAATAAAAGTGGCTCATTATACACCACCCCTCCCCCTCATCCAATTAAAGACCTCTATTAATGTGCTCTTTTTTGACAGGTCACTTTAAGAACCTCTTTAGTTTTTGCATGGATTGTTGTATTTAAATTAAACAAAATTGCCATCAATTGGGTAATAGAATTCTAAAATCTGTATGATCAAACTGTATATTTCTCAAATCTGTGGTATTGTTTCAATATATCATCTTCACATCAAGTGGTTTTTTCGCCTTGTTCTTATTATATTAAGATGCACTTTGAAATGAGTCTTGATAGAAGAGCAACATGCTTGTATAACATTACCAGAAAGATGTTCCTAATCTTTTAAAAAGTTGATTAATTGATTAAGTATGTTAAGATTATTTGAAGAATTGTACTATCTGAACAATGGATCCAAATCAAAGACAAATTTGTTTTAGATGAAAACTAATAGTCAGGTTTTAATAGCATTACTGCTAGATTTTCAACAGTTGCCTTTTTCAATTCCTGTGAAAGGTTGATATTTGCATAATAAATCATTGCACTCCTTTTGCCACAAAGTAATTTCAAAGGGCTGATCATTGTCTCTAACCGGTTTTGATATGAAATGTAAACACTAGGAAATGGTAATAGTACCATTAAAGTCATCCACATTTTCTCTTCAGAAAGAATGTAATAGCATTCTTCAGGCCATTAGAGAAGAAAAATGAGAGCTGTGCTAACTTGCAATAATTACAATAATTATTGCAGGTATTGCAATATCTAGATCGAACATACACCATTGGAGGAATATTAACCTGTACATTAAGAGCCCAATCTCAGTTATTTGAAAAGAGCCTAAGATTACAACCTAGGTCCTAGCCTAATTTAAATTGGCACTCACTGTCACAAATTTTATTCATTTTTATAGGAGGATAAAATAAGGTAATTCCTTATCCATTTGCACACATGTATGTGTAGGTGTGTATTTTTTCACTGTAAGTAAAAGTGCCATAGAATTTGGAACTCTAGCTAGATAAAAAAAAAATCCAGCCTAACCAACTATTTGCTGTAACGTTTAATGAAATACTCTTCGTAAGTAGAGATTTAAAATAAAAAAAAACTACTTCTGCAATTTACTTATTTAGGAATTGTTAACACCAACATAGCAGAGATCAAGGGAAGGACTTTCCAGCATTTATATTATTACATGGAGAAATGCCCTATTCTACTACTTTTCTATTTAAAATGCTCTCCATATACCTCAGGAGTCAATAGGACAGTGTGTTTACTAACATTTAATCCAGCCAAGCTCCATAATGGATATCTCTGTAGTTTTTAAATTACTTCATGTAACTAAGGAAAAAAATGGATTTTGCAAAGCAAAATCCCCCTCTATTTCCATCTTTATTGTTGCTTTAAAATTTAAATGTATTGCATTAAATTTAATGTAATAAATTAACATTTAGTATTGCTGCTTATCACCTTTAAAGCCCTACATGGCTTGGTACCAGGCTATTTGAAATTTTTCTTCCATTGCATCAACTTGGCTACCAGGAAGAGAAGGCAGGAGATCTCTTGCTGATCCCATCTATTGGGGATTGTTACCTGATAGGATAGTGAAAAAGGACCTTCTTGGTGATGGCCTCTTCTCTATGGAACATCAATCCCCATATGATACAATCAGCCTCCACCTTGTTGCTTTTCTGAAAGATCCTGAAGATGTGGTTTTATCAGTGAGCCTGGGGACCAGGAATGGAGATGTGGGGATCAAGCTGTTGATTTGATTGCGTTGCTGCTGCTGGGGTGGATGGGTGGACGGGTGGAGGTGTGCTATGGGTTTTTATGTTATGAATTTTGATATTGTAAATCACTTGGAGTTACCTGTGTGTGAGTTGGGCAGTCACATAAATTTGTTAAACAAACAAACAAATAAAATTGTATCCACTTGTCTAGAGAATTAGAAAAAAAAAACTAGAGAACATTCTACAAAGGAAGAGAGATATCAGGGAAACATGTCAATAATTTCATTTTCTGATAAATGAGTCTTTTTACACAAATAATGCCCATTATCAGATTCAGAAAAGTTTCTTATCATTATGTAAGTCCGTCGAGTAGAATTCAGAACTGTTTAAATTTAGTACACACACACACACACACACACACACACACACACAC
Organism: Bothrops alternatus; assembly: GCA_034064705.1. Classification (NCBI taxonomy): domain Eukaryota; kingdom Metazoa; phylum Chordata; class Lepidosauria; order Squamata; family Viperidae; genus Bothrops; species Bothrops alternatus. Next base: position 2,266,293 of record JARGCV010000051.1, on the reverse strand, counting down.
ACACACACACAGACAGTGTGGTTTTAATGTACTGCATTTTACTTGAGCCTTTATCTCAAATCAGCAGAGACAATTTTTTTCATTTGGTGTCCTCTCTCCTTTACATCTTTATGTGTTTTCTTTTTAAAGTAGGAGAAGAATTTGGATATCCTGGCTAGTGCCATGACTTTTCTTATACTTGTGCTCACCAACCATATCATTTCAGGACCTTTCTGTAGAAGAGCAGGCAGAGCCAGAGAGAGTGTGGAGTTAAGCAAGTCATTAGCCTAGAGTCATTGTGTTCCCATAAACAGTCTAAGTCCAACCCATCTTGAATTCTGTAGACTCTTACTTAGCATTAATTTAGTGTTGAATGTTAGTTCAATTATATTCTTGCATATAGGCTTGAGCTAGTGGTGGGATGCAGCCAGTTCGCATCAGTTCGGCAGAATCGGTAGCTAATTTTTTGTTGACCAGGCTCAGAATGGACTTCCGGAAGCAGCATCCACACAGAGAACCAGTTGTTCACGTATTTGAATCCCATCATTGGCTTGAGCAATAAATCTTAAGCACAACTTAACATAACGGTCCTAATTCCAAAGTATTGGTATTCTCTAGAGCCCGGAAATTATACAACTGGGCTATCAATGGTAATGTTGTTAGGCAGGTTTTCCATTTTAAGTATTTAGGTATTCAATTTCAGAATATAGGTGCTTGGACTAATCATCGAACCTAGGTGCTGAATTCAGCCTCCTATAGCCATCAGCAGATTATAAGATTTTTTTTTTACCCAAGGAGGCCAGTTTACTCCTTCTGCTCTGCGTATATATCAAGCCAAAACCCTGGCCCAAACTCTTTATGGAATTCCCATATGGATACGAGGCTTCAAGGATTGTATTGGAAGAACCCAGGCTGTTTTTCTTAGGAAACTTCTGGGTCTTCCTCCCTGTGTTGGATTTGCTTTGATGTATCTGGAACTGGGCATTTGTTCAATTGAATGCATGGCGTGGATTAACACCTTCAAATGGTGGTTTCGGGTGCTCTTTTCGGCAGCCCCTGTTAACTACCTCTCCCTGGTGTTTGCTGACTCTCATACTTCTCGTTGGGAGAGGGAGCTGACGAAGAAACTCCACTTGCTAGGTTTTACGGGGGATGCTCTGGGAGATTATGGTCTCAAGGACGCCCAGTTTAGGGTAGTCCAACGGCTTGTGGACATAGATTTGTAAGATTTGTAATACTTAAGAGCCAGAGCCAACAAAACCTGCTCCCCTTTGATCTTTAGCCATTCTAATAATTATGGATTGAGGATGGCCTCTTATTTCTATACTCTGACCATCCCCAAGTATAGAAGAGTCTTTTCCCTAGCCCATTTCAATGTCTTGCCCTCAGCACTACTCGACGGGTGATTCAAGAGGCTCCCGTTTAGTGAGCGATTATGCCCCTGTGATAGGGCTGAAGTTGAAACTGTGGAGCATGTCTTATTATACTGCCCTATGTATAATACAGCCAGAATTAAATTATTGCCTCTCCTTGGAATTGATCCCTCTGGTTCTAATGTTAGTAATTTGGTTTTATATTGTCTAGGGGATGGCTCCTCCTATATTACTTCTCAGGTTTCTAAATTTCTTTTAAGAGCTGTGACTATTAGAGGAGAACATTGTAATTCCCCTTAGCTAAGGCTTCTGGTGTTAATTGTTTGTGATTATATTTTTCTTGTGTTTTCTTTTGTTGCACTTGTATTTTGGTCTGTGACTGCAAAATAAAAATTATTATTACAGTCCTAATTCTTTGGGCTGGACACTTTCTGTTTTGACCAATCTTGGTCTTTAATCTGGGGGGGGGAGTGTGTTTGTTTTTGACTTGCTGTTTATTTGCTTCCTTGTTAAAATCATTGCAGTGTTCCACTCATACATTCTGATTGGATGGATTTTACTTATTTGACAGACAAATCTTTATGAGCAGCTAGGAATTCTGTTTTTATTGCTGATTTTACGGTGTGGTTTGTTTTGGGTGTTTGATAAATTAGGATAATTTATTTATTTATTTATTTATGTATTTATTTATTTATTTATTTATTTATTTGTTCAGGCTTATATGCCGCTTTTCTCCTAGGACCCAGGGCGGCTTACAACAACAATACAACAAAAATTATAAAAATTAATCACATTCATACAGCATGCAAACACAGTCAGCTCACAATCGCTGATGGAGGGACATTCCTAGGGCCCAGGGGCAGAGCACAGCTCATACGCCCCAAGCCTGTCGGCATAAATGTGTCTTCAACAGTTTCTGGAAAGCTAGGAGGGAGGAAGCAGTACGAACCTCTGAGGGAAGCTGGTTCCAGAGGGCTGGGGCAGCAACGGAGAAGGCCCTTGCCTTAGGCCCTGCCAGATGACATTGTTTAACAGACGGGACACGTAGGAGGCCAACCCTATGCGCCCTAACCGGTCGCTGGAATTCATGAGGCAGAAGACAGTCCTGCAAGTATCCTGGTCCATTGCCATGAAGGGCTTTATAGGTCATAACCAACACTTTGAATTGTGTTCGGAGACCAGTTGGTAGCCAGTGCAGCTCACGAAGAGCTGGAGTGATATGAGCACGTCTTGGGAGACCCAAGACGGCTCGCACGGCCGCATTCTGGACTACTTGCAGTCTCCAGACATTCTTCAAAGGTTGCCCCATGTAGAGAGCATTACAGTAGTCGAATCTCGAGGTGACAAGGGCATGGGTGACTGTGAGGAGTGATTCCCGGTCCAAATAGGGCCGCAACTGGCGCACCAGGCGAAACTGGGCGAATGCCCCCCTCGCCACAGCCGAAAAATGATGTTCTAGACTTAGCTGTGGATTAAGGAGGACACCCAAGTTGCGAACCCTCTCTGAGGGGGACAAAACTTCTCCCCCCAGGGTAATGGACGGACAGTTGGAATTGTCCTTGGGAGGCAGAGCCCATAGCCACTCCGTCTTGTCAGGATTGAGTCTGAGCCTGTTGGCACCCATCCAGACCTTAATATAATAGGTCTTAATATAAGCTCTCAATTTGGTTCGGTCAGATTCAGATCTGCTTTCCCTCCATTGCTTCTCTAAACGTCTCTTCTGGTGCTTCATCCCCCTGAGTTCCTCAGTAAACCAAGGAGATCTCCTGGGTCTGCTACCACAGAGAGGTCACAACGGCGCAATCCGGTCTAGAGCCCCCGTAGTGGCCATATTCCAGGCCATCACTAGGGACTCCGCCGAATCCGGCAATTCCCCAAGCGCCCTTTGAAAGCCCATAGGGTCCATCAGGCGTCTGGGGCGGAACCATTTAATCGGTTCCGGCTCCCTGCGAGAGAGGATTGGCGTCATGAACTCAAGCTGCAGCAGAAAATGATCTGTCCATGACATAGGCAACACTTCTAAGCCCCTTAACTTCAGATCATACCTCAACTGCTCCGAGAGAAAAACCAGGTCAGGTGTGTGTCCACCTTCGTGGGTTGGGCCCTCAATTACTTGTGTCAGGTCCATGGTTGCCATGGAGGCCATGAACTCCCGCGCCAACCCAGAGGACTCACCGAGTGACGGCACATTGAAGTCCCTCAAGACTATAAGTCTGGGGAACTCGACCGCCAACCCGGCTACCTCCTCGAGTAGCGTGGGCAGGGCTGTTGTAACGCAGCTGGGAGGCAGGTACGTAAGCAATAAGCCCACCTGTACACCAAGGTCCAACCTCATAAGGAGGGACTCACAACCTGAAATGAAATAAATGTGAAACTAATAATTCAATAAAATTCTTCAAGCATCAATGGAAGCATCTCCTTCCAGCTAAAAGGGGATGGATGTATTTTGTTATAACAATAATTTGCCCACATTGTTTGCTTAGATGTTCCCACACTGTTTGCTTAGAAGCTTTCTTGTCTGTGTGTTTCATAAAGGAGACTTAATAAAAATGAAAACTGCTAGCAATAACATATTGTTAATTCTCCAGAATGCTGTTTTCTGCTGAAAAGATAAAATAGATCGCAGTACACAGTGGTCCCTTTGTTATATATTTTTATGAGTGCCTTTTAGAAATGATCTTAAGTTCACATCTACTATCCTGCCTCATGTTAAATACTTCTCAACAGCATCTTATCAAAGTCAAGGGCAATATACTGTGGTTTACTTTATGAACTACTGAATTGTGCATTTTTTCTGGTTAACCCAGTGGAAATTGATTGGGGTGACATCTGAGTGTGCTATTCAAATGGGCTAAGTATCTGATGTGCAATTTCCAAGATAGGGCAGGTTGGAAATTCCTAGGGTATGGTTTCTGATCCTATAACAAGTATGCATCTTTTTTTTCCTTTTTTTTTTAAAGAAAATGTATTCATAAGAAAAACAGTGAAAATACCAAGAATTTGAAGATTCGGCACACTGCTGAATAGGGCTCACTTTAGAGCTACTTATGCCTGGGATTTTTCCCCCTCTCTCATTGGAGATTACACGTTAGTAACCCAGCTGCCACAGGGATTAATCCCCCTACATATGATACTGCAGAACCCTAAAATTAAATTAGCTTAATTTGAATTAAAATAATAATAATTTAAAGGAATGATTGTAATCTCGAGAGAAAATTTAAATTTATAAATATTTGGTTACGAGCTTGAAGAAGAATGTATTGGAAAAAAAGGCCCAAATCTTGCAGTAGTCTGAGTTTTTGTGGAGTGAGGGGGGTGGTGCCCAACTCCAGAAAGTCTGTAGCTCATTTTTAAGGAAATCCCTCCAGCCGTCTGCTGTTGATCAAAATGTCTTGGAAGTAGTCCAGGACATATGGCATATACCAGATTTCAGAGAAATGGCATAAGCTGTGGTTCAGTGTATTCCCCAAAGGCCGCCTCTCTTTGGGAATCTCTCTATCCTTTCCTAAAAATTTTAAGGCACTCATTTTAATGGAGAGGTATGTTTTTTTTAAAACAACAACAACCACTGGATGAGGTTGTTTAGGGGCTTGGGTGGAAATACAGGTAATCCGGTATACAGGTAGTCTTCAACGTACAAGCCCAGTTGGGACCAGAATTTCCATTGCTAAGCGAGGCATTTGTTAAGTGAATCCTGCCCAATTCTACAACCGTTTTGCCAGAATTGTTAAGTGAATCATTGCAGTTGGATCGTGCAATCGTTAAGCGAATCCAGCTTCCCCCCCCCACTGACTTTGCTTATTGGAAGCCAGCTGGGAAGGTTGCGAATGATGATCACATGAACCAGTAAGCAGATGCTGGTTGCCAAGTGCTCAAATTCTGATCGCTGGAACACAGGGATGCTGTGAAGGTTGTAAATGCGAAGACTGGTGGTAAGTATTTTTTTTCCAGTTCTGTTGTAACTTTGAATGGTCACTACATGATTGCACGTTGAGAACTACCTGTAGTAGGGATACACTCTTACCTTTCAACTGCATCTTCTAATCCTGGCATGGAGGCCAGGATGCATAACTGGGTTTAACAGAACAACAGAGTTGGAAGGGGCCTTAGAGGTCTTCTAGTCCAACCCCCAGCTCAAACAGGAGACCCTATACCATTTCAGATAAATGGTTGTCCAATCTCTTCTTAAAAACCTTCAGTGTTGGAGCAGCCATAATTTCTGGAGATAAGTCATTCCACCGATTAATTGTTCTCACCATTGGGAGATTTCTCCTTAGTTCTAGGTTGCTTCTCCCCATGTTTAGTTTCCATCCATTGCTCCTTGTCCTGCCGTCAGGTGCTGTGGAGAATAGGTTGACCCCCTCTTCTTTGTGGCAGCCCCTCATATATTGGAACACTGCTACCATGTCACCCCTAATCCTTTTCATTTTTAATTTAATTAATTTAATCTAATCTTCTAGGCATAGCCACAATAACAAGCAAAAACAACTGGATTTACTGGATTGTTTTATCTGGAAAGGTAATGCCTTTCTCACTTAATTATTACAGAAATAAATCCAATCCTGAGATTATTTTTGTTATCAGGGAATTATCCTGCATGCTTTATTTGCAGCTTCTCTTTAATGCATTTAATGACTAGGCCTAGCTTCCTATCTTTGAACATAAAGATAGGAGGTTGAGTGGATCCAAATGGGTTTGTTTTAGCTTTAATGATTTTTCTGCTATGGTGCCCTCTACTCCCCCCCCCCACTGCGTGTATTCACAAGAGGAATGCAGACATACAATAGGAAGGTGGGGAATGACTCGTTTTCTGTTCTAAAATAGAACTGTTAAAAAAAGATAAGACTTGTTGGTTGGCCAGTCCTGACGAAGATATTGGTCTAAAAGGGAGAAGAACCAGTAAACTATGAATGCCTGTGATTTGCTGTGCTATCTGATGGTTAGGGTCATGTCCATATTTAGCTTATGTTTGGTATATCATGTCACATGAATACCCTCCGTGGAGTACAGTTTAGAGTACAGTTCGGTGTATCATGTCACATGAATACCCTCCGCTGTTAAACAGTTTAAAGAAATCAACTGTAAAAGCTTTTGAGGAACATGATATAAGTGGTTACCTAGATTAATACTTTGCTTTTCCACAAATAATGCAGCAGTTAGTAAAGCTAGTTACGATGATTAGTAAAGTTGTTACAATGAGGATCAGTGTGTTCTAGTGATTTATGTATTGGACTAGGTTTGGAGAGACTCCATCCAAATCCAATAACCTCAGTTATGAAAACTCTCTGTGTGACTGTGGACCAGTCAATATAACTTAATTAAATTTACTCCATAGGGTTATTGTCAGGAAAAAAGGAGGCATCAGTTGTTTCCAGTCACGTGTTCTTAGAGCAATATAACCTAACCCAATTTTTAACAGCAAATTGTACAGTTCCTCACTATGTTTATTATGCATCCTCTTCCTTGTGCCCCATTGACTTGAGTTCCATTTCCTGGTAATGCACAATGACAAGCAATCGATCCTTCTCATTTGTGATATTTGTTAGTCACCTAATACGTTTGCTATGTGCTGTGATGGGGAATTTTACAAGACAAATAAAAAAAATATGAACTTAATGAGTAGATCAGTTCATGTCATTGCTAAAGTAGTAGTATAGTTAGTAGCATAGTTAAATTGCTCGGAGTTACTCCAAGCTTATAAAACTCTCTGGATTGTTTTGCAAATGACTTGATGAGTAGCTCTCTACTAGCAGAAGAAAGTTGCTGTATATAAAGTTGTCATTGTGAGATTTGCAGACCATTAAAAAACTTCATGCTTTGGACAATGAGGCCTGACTCGTTGCAACAAGCAAATGATGCATAGGTACACTGTTCATAAGTACTCTTCTTCTTCTTCTTTTAACATGGTGCTATGGATAGTGTTAGGATTGAGAAAACCCAGTCTCCAGTTAGCCACGGATAAATGGTTTGGACCTTTTGAGTGTGCAGGGACTTTATATAGCATATGACTTGAATTGTTAAAGCAGCTGTCTTGCACGGCGTGGCATGGCATGGCATTGCGTTGCATTGATTTTACCTTTAAAGCCCTACATGGCTTGGGGCCAGGTTATTTGAAGGTTGTCTCCTCCCTATTACATCTACCCAGCCCACCAGGATGGGAAGTCAGGGCATGTTAAGGTCCCATCAATTAGGGATTGTCATTTAGTAGGAGCATTTGATAGTGGTCCCCATGAGGTACAGTTAACTTACACCCTGTTGCTTTTCTGAAAGGCCCATGAACATGGCTTTGTGAGGGCCTGGGGACCAAGAAAGGAAGTGGCATTGATCAAGTGGCTAACCTAATTGTGTTATTGTTGCCATTATGGGTAGGGTAGAGTTTTATTTTAATGGTTTTATTATCTGATGATTTTTTAAAAATGAAGCCATCCGGAATCATGGGTGAGTTGGGCGACTATATAAATTTGTTTAATAAATAAATATTGTTTTTCAGACTCAAGCAGCTGTATTGGGGGCTGCTTCTGCACATGTTATCTATATTTGCTCCCTTTACTTCAATAGCAGTTTTCCCAGAATTTTACTGAATCTAAAAAAAGACACAGCTGCTTTAACATTTTTTTTTAAAAAAAGATGCTTTGCATACTCCAAAGCATCTCTTTTGAAGGAGCTGCCCAACTCTATTAGAAAGCTAGCATACTTCCTCATTTTTTTTCACACAAATCAGCCTGAATTCATCCTCTACTATGTGGTCTTTTCCATTTTCCATTGATCGTGAATAGAAATAGAATCTACTGGTTGTAGCCGCCATTGTAACCATATCCAGGGGTGTCAAACTGCCGGCCCGCGGGCTGGTTCATCATGCAGAGGCCACATCCAATGCAGTTCTGGCAATGCAAAGAAAGTTATGATACGTCGTAACACGAGAGAGAGAGAGAGAGAGAGAGAGAGAGAGAGAGAGAGAGAGAGAGAGAGAGAGAGAGAGAGAGAGAGAGAGAGAGGTGGGGGAGGGGGAGGGGGAGGGGGAGGGGAGGGGGGAGAGAGAATTCAGAACTTTGTGGAAAAAAGACATTCCTGGCATATAAACATCTTGGATCTTTGTGGCCTCTGATCTAGTTTCTAGATCCCCCATCTGCGGGATGCAGGCAGCACACAAAACCACACACTCTCTGGTCCACGGAAAAACCTCTTTCCACAGAACTGATCCCTGGTGCCCAGAAAGTTGGGTACCTCTGTCTTAGAGGCAATGCAGAAAAGCATCTCCAGCGGCAGCGTATTGATTATGCTGTCCCATCTGTCACTTCTTTGGAAAATTATAAATGATTCTGAAGATATTATACTGGGAAAATGTGCGCAGTTTTTAAATCATGTTTTGACTGGTTGATGTAGACATCTTTTACAAGGTTGGCAGAAGGGGCTGATTGTGCATATATTTAAAAATGGTAAATATGCCATTAGTTTCTGCAGAATAGAGTGTAAATGTGACTTTCTTCTTTATGTTTTTCAGGTAAGGAATTGCATTCACTGAATCCAGGATGCCTTTCGAACCTGACAGATGTTTCCATTTTACTGTCATTTGTAAGCTTCTAAATCATGCAAAAATGTTCTAGCTTATGAAATTAGGGAGCCGCTTGTAAGTATTTTTAAAAATCCTCTTGATAAAATATTTTTAAACTGCTGGACAATTCCTATTATTATATATGAATGGTTTCCTGCACCATTGCAAAGGATTGGCTTAGATTATCTTTTTGGTTCCAGTTGAATAGCTATATCATTCTATAATTCCTTAAGAGAAGAATCTTCTATAAATGTCCATGTTTGCTTTAGATACAGCTGAACACATGGTTAAAAAAATAATAGTCTCTTAATGAAGAGACAAAAGTGCATAAACCAACAAAATTTCCATCTTTTGGGAATAACCAGAAGGCTAATAAACATAGAAGACATATTATAACTAGGAAATTAACATAGCTCATTACGTTTCTTTCTTTCTAGAATAAAAGATTCTGGGTTTTCCCCCCCCCAACACCTTACTATTTGAGCAACCAGGAAGGATTCACATTATTGTTGGCACATATCCCAATTTTAATTGCTTTCAGGGACAATGATTGCAGATTCTAGGAAGCTTTTAGTACTAAAGAAATTGACTAATTCTTGCCTTAGATCAGATTTTGCTGATCAAAGGTATTTATGACTGAGATAATTGTATTCTACAAATAATGCCAGTATCATATACTTCTATAATTTCTAGGACATATTTTATAGAATATTTTATGAGGTTGTCCATGATATGGTTCCTACTGAATGCCAAGCCAGAAGCAATGTATAGAAGTTTGGCCAGCTGGCTGGATTCTCTGAGTGGTGATTATTTTATTAGCTAGGCTGGATGGCACTCTGGTTTGGGGAAAGGGTGGAGAAAGGGGACAGCCAATATTGCATGCAGGAGTAGGGTAAGCAGTGATATCTCTGTAGTAGTGTGCAGAGGTCAGGCTGTTCATGAGGAGCTTAGATCTATACCAGGGGTAGGCAATCTTGGCTGTTTTATGACTCCTGGACTTCAACTCCCAGAATTCCTGAGCCAGCATGGCTGGCTCGAGAATTCTGGGACTTGAAGTCCAGGAGTCATAAAAGAGCCAAGGTTGCCTACTCCTGCCCTATACCAGGGCTTTTCAACCAGTGGTTACAGGTACTACCTGTGGTTCATTGGCACCTGGCAGGTGGTACGCGACCATCCTAGAAAAGTGGTAGCAGGGGAGGAGAATGAGAGTGCTGCCGGGCGGGCAGGCAGGTGTCTTGCTCGGCGTGCCTTGGGCATTTTTTTCAGTGCCATTGTAACTTCAAACAGTCACTAAGCGAACTGTTGTAAGTCAAGGACTACCTGTACTTTATCACTTTTTTCCTTTTTTTTTTTTTGGTCATCAAGTTTTTGACACCTTGCTTGGCGACTGGTGGTACTCAGATACTGCCATATCCTAAAAGTGGTACAATGGGTGAAAAGGTTGAAAAGCCCTGCCCTATACAATACAGAGGCCACATGGTGCTGTCCTGGAGGTGGATACTATTTAAGAATGGCCACAATTCACAATTCAACCTGTATATAGGAAGGTTAGGTGGCAGAGCAGCTGCTTCCCAAAGGAGATCTATGAAAAGGGTAAGTAGACAAACTGTGATGGGGGATAGGAAGTATAGTGTGGGACCCAGAGAAAGCAGACCCAAGACCTGTGGGTGCAGGAAGCAGGAAGAAGGGGATGCCTCAGGATGGCAGGAGGCTTATCACCTACTATGTCCTTCATGGTGTAGAGCCTGGTTGTTTGAGAGACTGCCTATCTCCAGTAATTTCTGCTTGTCCCACACATTCTGATAAAAGTTGGTATTTATCCAGTAGATAAATAATGTCTCTTGGTGGGACCCAGAAATGGCTGAACTAAGGCTTAGTATAAGACACTGAATTTTATACAGATGAGCTCTACCTTGTGGGTGGATATAACCAGCTAAAATAAAAATGGTGCTACCTTCATTATGCCAGTTTCCAATTCTCCTCTGACCGGAACAACTAAATAAATTTTATTCCGGCACATACTTTTTCATGTATCAAAATGGTATGTAAAATTGTAAGATAAGGTGTTCACCTTGGAATGAGAGCTTAGACTACAGAAATATGACTGCCATTATTAACTTTCTGGAATGCTTTCAAAGCTGTTCCTCGTTCAGAAGAATTGCTAATAGCCTTATGCTGTGGATTCTGTTTTCTGTGAGACATTTGTCATCATTCTTTCACAGATATTGGATTAGTCAATACTTCTTCTATTGCTAGCCAGTATATTGGCATGTTTAGCAAGCTGTCATCTAAGCAGATGGTCAGAAAATATCTGGCAGCACAGAACTGTGTGCATATTAATAAATATTTTTGCATAAATATAACATAATGGACAAATTTCAGCCATGTTGGAAGTAAACCCTGTATGCAGAATATTAATTTACACAAGCATACGTGTCTGTATATGTAAAATATTTAATGCTTAAATTTTAATTTTTGTTTTATGTTTGGGGAACCTTTTACAGAATTACAGAAGAACAGAGCTGGGAGGATGAATTTAAAAACTGAAAAAGAAACAGAAAGGAGAAGTTAAAAGGTTATTTTGTTTCAGTGGCTGCTTGAATAAAATTATAGATTGACCAGTAAAGTTACTTGAAGAGGAGATTTCACTGTGAACATAGGTCTAGTTTTGTTTAATTGGTAAATTTTCTGCAAAATCAGAATGATTTGATTTTACCTCTGTTCACTGGAATGATCCACACTGAATAATACTTGTGTTTTTAGGAAAAGGTCTGATGCACAATTGCTCAGCAAGATACTTAGAATTTTTTTCAATCTATTATAGTTCTTGATCATTTACAGATTATTTATAATTATCTGTGTCCTGGGAAAAGAAGGAAATAATGGCTTCTTTCTGCAGTCCATTTAAAGAAATTCACTGGACAGACATTTGAATCTTTTATTAGTGCCATTAAGAGTATTGTCTGTCATCAAATCAGTAGTTTTGATAACCATGAGAATCTGAACCATAGAAGAGAACAGTTTACTCAGCTTAATAGGGTCTAAAAACAAATGGTATAGGGTCTCCTGCTTGAGCAGGTCCCTTGCAGCTCTATTTTGATTGATTAATTGATTGATTGATTGATTGGATATACTTGGCCCTATAAGGCTCAGGCAGAGATATTTTTTCATTCTCCTAAAACTTAATATATAAAAAGTAATATGTAAATGTTACAAATTTACATACTAGTCTCTCCCTTTATGTGTATAATATATTTTGCAACTTAGTACTTATTTATTTACATCAGGGTCTCCAAACTTGGCAACTTTAAGACTCACGGACTTCAACTCCCAGAATTCCCCAGCCAGCATGATTCAAGATTCAAATGTCTGTCCAGTGAATTTCTCTGAACAGACTGCAGAAAGAATTTATTTCAGTACAGTCAGCCAATACACCAGCGTGAAATGAAGTTTTCTAAAGCTTAAGAATTATGGCTTAATTTTGCCTTTTCTTTCAATATGGCCCAAATGTATACCCTTTTCAGACACCAGGTGGCAACAATGCCACCAATTAGAGATGGAGATAGAGAATATCTAGATACCAAGTTTTAAAGCATAACTAAATTCCTACCTGTTTAGATTCTATTCTAATGTGCTCCTTTTTATATAAATATAACTAAGATATATCAAGTGATGGACTTTCAACTATATTAATTAAGGTTGTGGGAAGTTGTTTAAAGCTTGAAGTTTTGTAATATTGTTAATTCACTGGTACAAAACAATTTGCAGATTAGAATTCTTGTTCTTTTAAACTTCTCAATGGCTTTCTATAATCAATGGCTTTGGAGATTAAGTGTGGGGGCACAGTTTTATGCTACTTTTCAAACTTAAATTTACCTTTTCAAAATTTACCTTTGGTTTTTCAAAGAACAATTTCTTTTCCTTTTTTCTTTGTCCCTTTTCACCAAATACTTCAAAACTTTAATGGGACTCTTTTGGAAATCCAGTACAGGGAAGTTATCCAAGTCACTCATCTGGTTTATGATGTGCATGTCTCTTTTAATTATTAAGACTTCAGGAAATCTGGAAGAATTAATGCAAAGGAAATAATATTACTAATATTACATTGCAGCTTCTCCAGTCCAAAACCATGGGTCAGAGAATCTGAAATGTAATGTTCCTAATAAACCTCAGTTGCTTATTGTTTATATTTCATATTTCATTTTTGCACAGAAAAGATAGGCAAAGCAAATACAAAATAATACTATAATAATCTTTTTACAATCCAATCTGAAAATGTTTTTAAAAGCTCAAGAATATTACTTTTTTCTGGTTTTACTAATGTGTTCTTTATAATTGACATGAGTACAAGAAATGTCTCCTTACTGTTAAATATAGGATGTTTAAGAAACCACAAATTTGTGAGCTACCATAACATTGTAGGCTCACTTGTGAGTAAAAGCAAGGAAAAGAGAATTGATAATATCATTTATACAAGCAGGAATATACTACCATATTCCAAATGATGTATTAAATCATGTATAGATATTGTGGCACAACTTTTTGTGTAACATAGCTAAGATTTTTACTGGCCTTGTAAAGCAAAATCTTCAGAGGTTTTATTTAGCCTCAGAGGAAGTCTTTAGCCTTGTGAGTTGTTTATTTTGGCTTGTGCTGTGTTCAGAGACATCAATCAGAACAAGAGAAGAGCATGTTAGGTCTTACCAACTTTATGACTATTGGCATGTTCCTTTATTTCAACATTATTTTTATTGAAGGATTAGTATGAAGACTATTGTTACAAGAATGGCCACCTCTTTGATAATATGATTGGATTTTCCTCTTTTATTTCAGACACGCATGTGGAGTGTATGTATGTGGGGTGCATGTATATACATATTAATCTCTCCATTAATCTCTATTTCAGCTATGTATGGAGGACATATTCAAATGACACAGAATACTGTAGAAAACCATTGTCAATTATTTCACTTCATTAAAAAAAAAGTGTAAGGCAAGTTCCTGGTTTACTAATCATGCCGCATTGGCCTTCTGTAACCTGACAACTACATGTGTTGGCAGGTCATCTTGGATAATTCTTAGCCAGTGTGACCAAAGACCATGATGGCTTAGAATTCTTGGGAGTTTCTGGAGGTGCCAAATTGTAGAAGGTTGTATTAAACAAACCACAGTTGGATCCATCCATGTTTGTTTAGTTGGTCTCACTGACAAGAGGTACTATGTAATAAAAGAATAATAAGAGAATAACAGAGTTGGAAAGGACCTTGGTGGTCTTCAAGCAGGAAATCCTGTAACAGTGGGTGGCGAACCTATAGCACGTGTGCCAGAGATGGCACTCAGAGCCCTCTTTGGGCTTGTGCGCCATCGCTCCAGCCCCACCTCCCCCATGGCCCCTCCTCACCAGCAGCCCCCCCCCGGAGAAGAGTTGCCCCCAGGCATGGCCCGCGTGGCCAAGAACAGGACAGCTGGGCAACAGGGACAAGCCCCATCACACGCAGATGATGCTGCGGGGCGCAGGCGGAGGACGTGGCCACCATGGCGCTACAGGGCCACCTGGGCGATCTGCAGCAGGCCGTGGAGGCAGTGGGTGGCCCTGTGGGCAGGTGGGGGTGGGGCAGAGTGGGGACGGGTCAGTGGGTGGGGTAGTTTTGGGGCACTCGGTCTCTAAAAGGTTCGCCATCACTGTCCTATAACATTTCAGACAAATGGTTGTCCAATCTCTTCTTAAAAAACCTCCAGTGTTGGAGCACCCACAACTTCTGGAGGGAAATCATTCTACCAATTAATTGTTCTAACTGTCAGGAAATTTCTCCTTGGTAATAGGTTGCTTCTCTCCTTGATTAGTTTCCATCCATTGCTTCTTGTCCTGTTTTGGAAAATAGGTTGCTTTGGAAACAGGTTGACCCCCTCTTCTTTGTGGAAGCCCATTAGATATCTGCTATTATGTCACCCATAGCCTGTCTTTTCACTAGACTGGTCATACCCAAACCTTCATATGTTTTAGCAGTCCCCTAATCATTTTTGTTACTCTTCTCTGCACTCTTTGTTGAGTAGTTTGTAGTTACATCAAGTAGTTATTTTAGGATGAAACATTTACTTCTTTTAAAGTTGAGATATAGACAAAGCAGGTAAGGCAACAAAAGCTTATAAAATGCAGGTATCATTATGGTTAAGTGCTGGTACCATATTGCTGACAGTAAGCTTAATCATCCAGAGATAATAAGCTAACCAACAATGGTATTTCTAGGGACCTATGTTGGACCATATAATTGCTCCAGAACCTTGACTTCATATGGTTAAAGAAACCATATCTTTCTGATGTTTTTCTTCTTGCAGACTATAATGTCTGGACATTTTCTTTTCACAATGACCAAAGATTCTCATCCTTTTCTGCAAGAAAAAAAGATTTTGGTTATGGCACAGTGGTTTAGCTGTCCTGTCATCAAAGACCTTCAGCCTGAGTCCTGGAGAGCCCTTGAGCCTCAGGTTGCAAATGTCAGGCTGAGCTCCATCATTGTTGCAATTCTAAGGATAAGTTGAAGTTCCTGGATCATAAAAAGTGCATCATTGATGTCATGATCAAAAAGGTGAAAACCTACAGGAGAGCTGAAGCAGGCCAGAGGCACATCTAGCCTGTGTTTAAACTGTGTTCTGGATCACACAGCAGCCAAACAGATGCATTTAGAAAGGCACAGGTAGGACAGAAGTGCAATCTCTGCCTTGGATTCTGGAGTTATTATGTAGTATTAAGTCTACAACAGAGAGATACTGTGTTTAGTGATTAAGGTACCAAGTTCTTAGGCACAAAACTAGCCATTCTCTCTCAACCCTAGAAAGGATACAATGGCTAAAAGCTTTGAAAAACTTTACCGAGAAAACTGCAAGGAATTCTCCAGACTGTCTCCGAGAATCAGATGGGATTGAACAGAATAGGAAAAAAGCCTACCTGAAAGAAATTGATTGCCCAAAACTATAATTGTCTCATGTTTATATTTTCATACACAGGGAGAGAACAACACTGTTAAAAAAATCTGCCAGTGCTGTGTATCCCAGCAGTGATCCAACTACCATTCTCTGGGGCTGAACTTAAAAGAACTGGGAAAACTTAAAGGCTGGATATTTATAGGTAATCCTCGAGTTACAAGTGTAATGGAGCCTGCCCATTCCACTTGTAACTTGAAAACTTGTAGAGCAGCGGTTCTCAACCTGTGGGTTGCAACCCCATTTGGGGTTGAACGACCATTTCACGGGGGTCGCCAAACAACGCAGTCCGCCATTTCCCCCCCTTTTCCTTAGCTGTGCTACTCCCTCTTATTCTATTGGTTTTTGAAAGCCAATAGAATTAGACTCTCTTGAATAGAGTCTAATTCTATTGGCTTTCAAAAGCCAACAGGAATTGTCCAGGCTGTCTCTGCCCTGCTGAGCCTGCCAAAAGTCCCAGTCTGCAAATGGTGCTGCAAGTTGTCTGCAGCGAAGGCAAGTTGTCTAGAAGTTTCCACCCCTCCCTGCTGAGCAGCTACTAAAAATGTAAGTAAAAGAGGGCCAGGGGTGGGAGGTGGGAGGCCGGCGGGCGTAGGTAGGGTTGCTGATGCGCGTGGGGCCTGGCAGGTGCCTTACCTCCCTTGGGCTGGGCCAGCTGTTGGCTCAGCTGGTGGTCGCCCTGTGCCGTCGCTGCCCCTTGCCAGCTAGGCCTCAGCTGGCGCAGGGGGCGGCACCATGCATGTGCGGCACTCCCGGGCAGGGAAAGTCCTCGACTTATGACCGGTTGGGAAGTCCTCGACTTACGACCGGTTGGGAAGTCCTCGACTTACGACCAGTTGGGTAGTCCTCGACTTACGACTGGTTGGGGTTCGGCATTAAAAAGGTTGAGAACCACTGTTGTAGAGTGAATCTCGTACCTCGAATGAGATTACTCCCTTGCTCATTAAAATGCACACGGCTCGTTAAGCGAACATGATGGGGAAGGCTATGGAGGGCCTAGTGATGGAAGAGGCCCCCAAGGCCTCCCTGAGCCACTAAAATACCGCAGGCTGCCCCCTCCTTTCCTGCCACGCTGGACTCACCTGGAAAAGATCCATCTCCTCTCTGCCACAGTTCCTGCTGCTGCCCAGATGTGATGCCGGGAATGCTTCCACGCCACCCCATGGCCTGATCTGGGCTCCGGAGGCCTTTCCCAGGCGGCTGCCACCTGGATATGAGGCTGGTGTATGCTTCCATAGGCCCCCATGGCCCAATCGGGCATGGAAAATGCCTCCGGAGCCTGGATTGGACCACGGGGGTGGAAGTGTTTCCCTGGCCTCAGATCTGAGCAGCAGTAGCAGCCTGGAAAATACCTCCAGAGCCTAGATCAGGCCATGGGGGGGGGGGGGCGCAGAAGCATTCCCTGGCCTCAGATCTAGTAGGAGTCAGCGGCCTGGAAAAGGCCTAGGCATCCGGATCCAGCCTCTGGAGATAGGTGGAAGTGTCCCCCAGCTTCGATTCCATTTTCTGTTGCAGAAAACAGAAGCCTAAAGTACCATGAGGTCACACGAGATCAGTAGCGTGAGATCTCGCCCCACTGATTTTGAGTGATCTTGCGTTACTTTAGGCCTCCATTCTCTGCGAATGCACCTAAGACCAAGAGCAGCCAAGAAAGCGAAGGATCTCGATTTTTGCAGGGGGAGTATTGAAGGCCTGGTGCCTAGGGAGACCTGGGGCGGGGCTGGAGAGGGAGGGAATAACCAGGGTGAATGTTGCAGATCCACTGTGGTTCGTAAGGGCGTGGTGCTGCAATATTCATAACTTCGGGACTTGCTTGTAAGCACTAGGAGGCTCTCATCACATAGCTTTGCATGAGTGTTAAGTGAACCCTCGTAACTCAGGGATTACCGGTATATTAACTAGTCAGAGATCGTTTGTAATGTTTCTAATGATTTTATGGCTGTTTGAATCTGGTTACTTAAAAGTTTGAATCTGGTTATTTTGGTTCATTATTTAAGAAACAGTTGGAATGAGGAAGGCATTTATGTGTATCCAATTTCTGTATAAATGCTTGATGTAATTGCATGTGAGTTCCAAATGATTCTGTGCCAGACACATATTTTTTAATGGATGTCTAGTCAGCTTTTCAAAATCTCTCTAAAACCAGGTGTATAAATATAAAACTAATTGACATGAAATGAAAATGAAATGAGATAGAAATGTGAACCACAGAAGAAGCTGTGTGAAAAACACAGGATTTAAAAAAACAGGTAAAACGCCTACCTTATATCAATGAAATTTCAACAGTCCAATTTTTGTGTTTTAAAATTAATGTGATATTGAGACTTTTTGGATTGCATCTGAGTACAAATCGGAGTCAAGCTATCTAAATTAATGTGCAGCAAATGTAATGCCTTAAAAATAAACCTCCTAAAACACTTAGCAAAATTGTATGCAATCAACATTTTTCTGTTTGTTTCTTTCGTCTGAACGCACATGCTCTCGTATATTATTACTACAATTCTGCTCTTCCTTCATTTTTTTAATCAAATTTTATTGCATCTCCTTTTATTACCCATTAGATGTAGGTTGCTTATCACTTCATGTAAATAAATAAATAGTAAATAAATAACCCAGAGTCACTTTGAAACGACATGGGCAGCAAATAAATTTAGTTAGTAATAAATAAACACGTTTCACACCACAAAGATTTATTGATGTTGCTTGTTTTTACATCTTCTCTGCATTTTAGATAATACTTGCATTTTTTTTGTTTAAGGTTAAAGGCATTTCTGACACTTGGGATTTTATAATTTCAAAAGAAGCAAAACTCAGCATTGACTGGATTCAGTATTTTTGGTTGTGGCTTAGTGTGTGCTACATGAATCTAGTCAGTCATTGTAAGGTGTAAACCATTATTTATGACCTAGGGAAATTAGCATAATACATCAGTGTCTTTGGTTCATCTGCCCTAGGTTCTGCTCAAAAACTTCATAGCTGCTACAAAATGAAGTCTGTTCTCATCTCCTGTATTTGGCTTTAGTATCAGCTTCTCTTTTTCATCCCTCCTCCCAGCTTTGCTCAAGATTGACAAAGAGTTGTAGAAACCTTTCAAGCTAATTGATTCTTTATAATACTTTGCTCATCTGGGGATGATTTCTCTTGTGATTTATGACAAAATTAAACACCTTCAGAAAGAAATTAGGAAAAACGTCATAAAATCAATTAAATCTGCACAGCAAACCACAGCAGTGAAATGGGTGGGGAATACTGGAGGAAATGGGGGAAAAAACCTTCCCCAACTAGGATTTTAACTGTACCAAAGAATTCCAAAATTCTAGTGAAGAAATTGCAATGTCTCAGGTGACCATGATGGTAATATTTAATGCTGTGACAAGACCAGGCATCTATGATTTTACTACATTTTACAAGCCACTTGTTGAGACAAGCAAGGTAAGCAGAGAAATTTGAATTCTGTAAAAGGGTAACCAGTTCAGATTAAGTTGAGTTGTTCCTATAGAACCAGTTTGGTCTAGTGCAGGGGTAGGCAACCTTGGCTCTTTTATGACTCGTGGACTTCAACTCCCAGAATTCCTGAGCCAGCCATGCTGACCCCTAGTCTAGTGGTTAAGGCACCAGGCTAGAAAATAGGAGATTGTGAATTTAAGTCCTGCCTAAGCCATGAAGCCAGCTGGGTGATGTGATATTTGGCTAGTCTGCCTCTCTGTCAGCCCAACTCACCTCACAGGGTTGTTGTTGTTGTGGGACAAATAGAAGGAGGAAGGTGCATTGGGTATGTTTGCCCAATAAATTTGTAAAAAGAATAGAAGCGGGATATAAATAAAATAAATAACTTTTTTCTTCACGTTCACAACATTGCAGTTTTTTCAATGCAGATGAACAATTCCTTTCATTTTTGTTCATCCAAAACGGGCTATCATAAAATAAGCACAGAAACTTAACAAAATATGTACATACTGTGTTTGCACAGAGCTATATGGGTGACTCTGTTATGCTTAACCATCTACACACAAAGACATTTTTACACTAGTTCACAGTGGGTGACAATACATTAGATTTGGAAGCCTTCATTGATCTAATTTCTCTTTCTCTCCCCCCCCTCTCTCTCTCTCCCTCCCTCCCTCCCTCCCTTCTGCCTTCATTATTTTTCTGAAACTAGTTTCCATGGTGATTGCTGCAGCTTTGATGGTTGTGAGTCTGAAGGAGGTTGATAGTTCATTAAAACAGAGCTGAAAGAAGCATGGGGGTACCTGAAGAGTAGCCTTTTCATTAAGAGTTTCCCCACCACCACCATTTCTCTGAATCTCTCTTTATATGAAAGAAGCTATCTTTAAAGAAAGGAGGGATCAGTAGCAGAGAGGAAAAGAATACAGGAGATAATCTGCTCTTCTTGTGTTCTGTGATTCCCTTTCCCTCCTGAGTTACTACAGCTTGAAAGAGACACATTTTAACATCTATCTACTACTAAAACTCTCACGGTCGTAACCTTTAATTAGGCAAAATGGTGCATCATAGGGCCACCATTTTTGAATCAAGGTATCTCAAATGGGCTTACTTTCGGTATGTGTTCAAAATTCAGACCCTTGACTCCCAAGGGGATGACATTTGGTAAAGTTGTGGCTGCTTCAGTGCTACTGGCTGCTGCTGCACCACTCTTGCAGTCAGGTGATCTTCATTTTCACTATTCTGTGACAGTTTGCAAGCCAGTCTCACAATCCCTCAATCCCTCCACCACTCAGCAGCAACCACTTACCTGCCTGCTGGAAATGGAAGGGAAGGGGGGAGGGGAGAAATAGGGATGGTGGAAGGGAAGGGAGTGAAGGAAATTAGGGAAATCCTCATATCTTTTCTGTCCCATGCAGCCCCCGCATTGCAAATTTTCCCTGTGTGCCTTTCTTGACCCATGGGGCACCTCTTGTATCCCCACCAGGAAAAGTCCCTGATCTGTGCAGCACCTTTCCTATATGCCGAGCAGAATGATGGATAATGACCATGATAATGTACTACGGTAGCTGCCTCAAAATTGATCCAAAAGGGCGTCAGGATGCATAAAAATATGGATGGTGAATGCTGCATTTGCTCCTGAGGCTACAGGTTGCCCGGCTTGTTACAAAGCATTATCGGTGAAGATGAAGTATTTTCTTTTGTGCTGGGAAGTATTACAAAAATTACAGAATTTTTATTTCATCTCCACATCTTGCATTTCTGAACCTGGCATTTTAATACATTTTCCCTTGAAGCTTTGACCTTTTTCATTTGTCTTTTTATGTGTATTTTTTTTGACCTGCTCTTCTTTCTTACTCTTCATAAAAATCATAAATATGTATGAGGTTCATATTCAGTAAGTAAATGTCCTAATTTTTGATTTAGTGGTATTTAAAGATATGAATTCATTGTAACTCTGCCCAGAATGGCTTGTTTTTATGCACAGATAGTTGTGTGCCATGAATTAAATGCCCAGCGACTAGAATAAATATATTGTCATAACCAATTACTATGTTTATTATATTATTATTAATTATTAACCAATTACTATGTTTATTATATTATTAATAAACATAGGCTAATAAGGCTCATTCCTTCATTCATGTGCATTTGGCAGTTATTTGCTCTATGGGTTAACAACTGTGCCCCAAAAAAAGGGTGGAAAATCAGGTATAATTCACTTAACAACCTCCTTGCTTAGCAATGGAAATTCTGGTTCCAGTTGTGGGCACAATTCAAGGATTAACTGTACTACCCCGTGCACATTGTGTTACAAAAAGCTATACACAAGGTAAACAGGTAAACGTGAGTCAGGGCTATCAGAAATCCCTGCAATTAGCACAATTACCAATGCTGGGTGAAGTGACTCCTAGTCAAATCTACACTACTAGTCCACCTGGAATTACAAATCTGGGAGAAGCCCAACCATAGACCTGATTTTTTTTTAATGGAAAGTATTATCTTGAGTAGTGTCAAAGCTAAACCTGATCAGGTTTGATCAGACATTGACAAACAACAATTCTCTCCTCCAAAGATTTAATTTAATCTTCTTCTTCTTCTTCTTCTTCTTCTTCTTCTTCTTCTTCTTCTTCTTCTTCTTCTTCTTCTTCTTCTTCTTCTTCTTCTTCTTCTTCTTCTTCTTCTTCTTCTTCTTCTTCTTCTTCTTCTTCTTCTTCTTCTTCTTCTTCTCCTCCTCCTCCTCCTCCTCCTCCTCCTCCTCCTCCTCCTCCTCCTCCTCCTCCTTCTCCTTCTTCTTCTTCTTGCCATTTGGATTCTTACAGTCAAACTTTCCCATCTCCTGCATTGATCTAACCATTTTGATTGAACTGTAAGAAAAAAAAAAAGAAACTTTGAAATGACCCATTTCAGGCAGTTTTGTGGGAGGACTAGAATATCTAAGCCCAAGTCTACAAAATCCAAGAAAATGCCTTTCCCTTTTCAAAGGAAAATTCTATTAGGTTAAATTACATTTCATGCATCTCCAAGGGAAAAAAATTGATCAGATTCACCTCATCTCTGTGAAATTTTAATTTTTTTGTTATTACTCAGTTGCCAGCCTTCTCTGACTCTTCATGACCCAATGGAAATCATATTAACTAGGATAAGAAACAAAAAAGATAGATAGAAATAAAGTGTGTGTATATCATTAATTTTCACATTGATTGTTTTTAACAGAGTACAGAACCTTCACAAAAAGCTAGTGGAGGGGGATGGAACTCCATCTGCTGATCCTTCTGGTATGGAGTTGAGAACAAATGCCAGATACCATATATATATATATATATATATATATATATATATATATATATATATATATATATATATATATATATATATATATATATATATATATATATATATATATATATATATATATATATATATATATATATATATATATATATATATATATATATATATATATATATATATATATATATATATATATATATATATATATATATATATATATATATATCTTTACATTTTCTATATATTTTAACTGCATGTGTTTGTTGGAAGAAGCGTAATATTGGACAGGTTTGCCAGATCAGATTCAGATGCCTGAATTATTCTAAACACCTTCTTGTGAAATATTATTTTTGGACTATAAACTAAAACCCCGTGTGAAAATAAGTAGTGAAATAAGGAGTATGGAATAGAAATTAGCATTTAGGCTGTTTCATTTTATTATGCAAAATATTTCACATGTATTCCACATTGATTCTATGTTAGGGATTAAATGCTGTTAAAACAGGGGTCTTCAAACATGGCCCTTTTATGACTTGTGGACTTTAACTCCCAGAATTCTTCAGCCAAGCATGCTGGCTGAGGAATTCTGGGAGTTGAAGTCCACAAGTCATAAAAGGGCCAAGTTTGAAGACCCCTGTATTAGAAGGCTTACATCCTGACTTTCTGTTGTTCAGTGTACAGTAGCACTAAATTGTGAGATGCATCTTTCAGTCACAAAATATCCATAGACTGGGCAAAGCGTTTAAGAAGGATATTCTTAAATCTGTTTGGGTGAAGGAAGCATCCTTCCCTGAAGTATTAAAGTAGCTGCATCTTTAGAGGGTTTAGCCAGGCTGTCCTTGTTTGTATATGCATATGTGAACAGCTGCTTCACTTGGCCAGTGGTCCCATGAAAAGTGTCGTCTATTTTCCCTGCCCACTTCTCGAGGAAAATGCCTAGTGGTTGTAGCACGTCAATACCACTAGCATTAAATGTCATTAAATCCTAGCATCTTCTCTCTGGCTAGGCAGGAAATAAGAGGTGAGCCTTGATTTCTGAACTCAATGTTTTGGAGGTATGTTCCCAAAACTTTAACAGTGAGGCTATATATGTGATCCTCAACTTACAACCAATCACTTGGTGGCCATTCAGAGTTACGACAGACCTACTTTGTAGCCACTGACAACTTGGAGTCAAGGTTCTGATAGTTCCCTGACATGGTCATATAATAAAACTTTGAATGCTTGGCAACACAGCTGCATTTATGGTCATTTCAGCATCCTGTTATCACATGATTACGTTCTGATGGTTTTGCCGAAAATTGGTACTTCTGATTTCATTGGACGTTTTTTTTCAAAGATTTTGCTTCATGAAAAGCTTTTTGTGAGTATGATAGACTTCTTTAAGCTGAACACAAATATAATTTCAGAATGACTGTATCATGTAGTGACCATTAAGTGGTGAGTAGAATAGAATAGAATAGAATAGAATAGAATAGAATAGAATAGAATAGAATAGAATAGAATAGAATAGAATAGAATAGAATAGAATAGAATAGAATAGAATAGAATAGAATAGAATAGAATAGCTTTCTTTATTGGTCAAATGTGAGTGGACACAAAATAATTTGTCTCACAGCATACATATAAAGAACAAGTAATAGGTCATAAATCATAGTTACAATCATTAAACATAAATTACAAGACAGAAATGTTAGAAAAGTTTTTTAATTTTAATTTATTTATTTATCAAATTTATTGGCTGCCCACCTTACTATAGGGTAACTCTGGGCAGCTAATATGTCTTTACTCTCAGTTTATGTGGAAGATGGATTTTGAAGAAGCAAGATAGGAAGCATATTCAGACTCTTCCACTTTAATGTTGAAGAAGACTTCTGAGAATACCATGAACAGCTAAGAAAATAAACCAAGGACTTCTGGTTTTGCGCGGTAGCAACCGGTCACAAGCTTGTGGATTTTCCGCACCCCCATGGCTAATTTCACCCTGCTTGGGGACCCTAAATGGGTCTAAGTCACCCCAGAAAGGCAACAAAGAAAGAAGGAAGCTCCAGCGATTCTGGAACGGTGGCAGCCATTCCGTTCGATTTGGGGAAAGCCTTTTAACCCGACAGGAGAAAGAAAACAAACCAATGAATCATTGAACAAATCAGAGAAGAGCAACAAAGATGATTAGGGGACTGGAGGCTAAAATATAGAAAGAATGGTTGCTGGAATTGAGTATGTCTAGCTTAATGAAGAGAAGGACTGGGGTGACATGGTAGCAGTTTTCCAATATCTACAAGAGGGAGTCAAGCTATTCTTCAAAGCACCTGGGAACAGGACAAGAAGCAATTGATGGAAACTGATCAAAAAGAGAAGCAACCTAGAACTAAGGAGAAATTTCCTGACAGTTAGAACAATTAATCAGTGAAACAACCTGCCTCCAGAAGTTGTGAATGTTCCAACACTGGAAGTTTTTAAGAAGAAATAGGACAACCATTTGTCTGAAATGGTATAGGGCAGGGGTGTCAAACTCAATTTGATTGAGGGCCACATCAGCATTGTGGTTGCCCTCGGGGGACCGGGTGAGTGTGGCCAGGGTGGGTGCGGCCTACTGGGTGGGTGTGGATGGAGTGGGTGTGGCCTACTGGGCCAGCTCTACATTGTTCGCATCAAGGGTGCCTGTGGGGGCCTGGGCAGGAGTGGGACAGATCTGAGGGTCACTGGAAGAAGGGGGTGGAACCAGGGCAAGCGCCAAGGCATGGTCCATTTCTTCATTCCTCACAAAGGGTGACACCTTCCCAGCATGCACCCATGGGGCGGGGCTGACACAGCAGGGGCTGGTTCCTCGGTGTTTCTAGATGGCCTTGTGAAGCTAAGACTGAATGCATTTCAGCATAGATGGCCACCACAAAATTGTACATTGGCTCCCGGCCGGCCTGGGCCAGGGCCAAGGCAGCGGGGGCCGTTCCCTCACTGTTTCCAGGATGGCTTCGTGGGCCACATGAAACCTCTTCGCGGGCCGCATCCAGCCCCCTGGCCTTGTGTTTGACATGTCTGGTATAGGGTTTCCTGCCTAAACGGGGTTGGACTAGATGACCTCCAAGGTCCCTTCCAACTTAACAACAACAACAACAACCACTATTACTTGCCATCACAATTGAGCCCAAAATTTCTGTTGCCAAACATTTGTTAAGTGAATTTTGCCCCATTTTACAACCTTTCTTGTTGTTAAGTGAATCACTTCAATTGTTAAGTTAGTAACAGGGTTGTTAAAAGAATCTGGCTTTCCCATTGACTTTGCATGTCAGAAGGTTGCAAAAGGTGATCACATGATCTCAGGACACAGCCACCATCGTAATGTGAATCGGATGCCAAGCATCTGAATTTTGATCACCTGACCAGGGGGATGCTGCAACTGTCGTAAGTGTGAAAAATGGTCACAAGTCTAAGCCTAAGCCCATTCATACAGATCATCTGATGCCTCAGTGAATGTGGTGATCGTCTTGGTGTAAAAATTGCCTCAACCTCCCTCTCTTTCCCCTCAGTAGCAGCTGTCAATTTAAAGCAAGGCCTTGCACAGTTGACTGATCAAACAAGTTGCTGGGATTTTTTTTCTTTTTCTTTTCTTTTTTATATAGTGAAGCACTTTAATAAAAAGCCATTATTGGAGACAAAACCTTATCTCCTGTCTGTAATAATAGCCGTAGTTATTAAGGCAAAAGAAATTGTTTTTATCCAAATGTAAAAGCCAGCTTCAGACTCCGGCTATGTCTGACACTGGCCTTTTTGTTGTAGCATTTGATTTCTATCGGTGGCAATTATTTTTCAGCTGAATTTTACTCAAGATAACAAAAACTATCATGCAGCAGTTCCTTCAGGGCACAAAGTAGTTGAGCGGGTAACCAGAAATTATATTTTAAATAAGTATGTAACTTTTTTTCCCATGAGAAGAAAGAGGTCAGAAATGTTGCTTGCCTTTTGTGTCCTTGTTTGATATAGATGAAATGGCAAAATTTGACTTTCTGCTGTGTGAACGAACTGTAGGAACCCTTGTCTTCTCTTCCGATATCATTTGTCCCCCAGAGGAGGCAATCAGAAAGTTCATTTTCTGATTTTATATAAAACTTCACAACCTTTTTGCACATGGAAAACATGACATGCTTTAATCATGGCTACGGAGAATAACGCTGGATCCCTGCAGAAAATGTTTTCTGTTTGGGACAGGGGTAGGCAACCTTGGCTCTTTTATGACTCGTGGACTTCAACTCCCAGAATTCCTGAGCCAGCCATGCTGAGGGGAAAGGGAGAGATTTCCAAGCTGAGCCACACTGGCTCAGGAATTCTGGGAGTTGAAGTCCACAAGTCACAAAAGAGCCAAGGTTGCCTACTCCTGGTTTGGGAGGACCAGAAATAAAAAATTACAGGTAGTCCTCAACTTATAACCATTCTTTTAGTGACCAGTAGCACTGAAAAAAGTGACTTCTGACCGTTCTTCACATTTACAACCGTTGCTGGATCTCCATGGTGACATGACCAAAATTCAGTTGCTTGGCAACTGACTCGTATTTATGATGGTTGCAGTGACCCCAGGATCAGGTGATCTTTCATAACCTTGTGACAAGCAAAGCCAAGGTGGAAGCCAGGTTCACTGAACGACCATATTACTAACTTAACAACTGTAGTGATTCACTTAACAACTGTGTCATGAAAAATGGGTCAAAACTCACTTAACAAATGTCTCACTTAGCAACGGAAATTTTGGGCTCAATTGTGGTTGTAAATTGAGGTCTACCTGTGCAGGATTTCTTTATACTTGCATTGATACAACAAATACATCTTTGCATAAAGTATTAGTAAACCTTTTTGACTCTGCTTTCCCTCCCCCACAATAATATTTTAAAGTTAATGGATTCTGGAGAAAAGAACAAATGTGTATCTGTTCTTCTCTTTGAAATGCCAGAAACTTTATGAAATTGAGGATTCTATGTTTTATAGCTTTGGAACTTCAAATCCATAGATACTTTTCCCAGTTTGCTGTGCAAATTGCATTGTTACTCTGTTTTTATTTTTATGGTATACTCATGCATACCAGTCACCAAACAACCTGTTAAAGTGGTGGTTGCTTCTTGCCTTCCATGTCTGGGCAGAATTTGGGCTATCCAGATGACAGAATAAAAGGTAGATCGTGAGACACAGTTTACAATATTTTTTTTAAAAAATGGCTTATTACATAAATATAGAAGTATACTTTTCTGCTATGTATTCAAAATGGACTGTGATTAATATATAACAACAACAACAATAATAGTAATAGTAATAATAAAAAAGTTGGAAGAGACCTTGGAGGTCATCTAGTCCAACCCCCTGCTCAGGCAGGAAACCCTATACCATTTCAGACAAATGACTGTCCAGTCTCTTCTTAAAAACTTCCAGCGTTGGAGCATTCACAGCTTCTGGAGGCAGGTTGTTCCATTGGTTAATTGTTCTAACTGTCAGGAAGTTTCTCCTTAGTTCTAGCTTGCTTCTCTCCTTGATTAGTTTCCATCCGTTGCTTCTTGTCCTGCCTTCAGGCGCTTTAGAGAATAGCTTGACTCCCACAATACAACAGATATTGTGTATATGTGCATGTATATATACAGCATGTGTGTATGTCTGTGTTTGTGTAATAGGTAGTCCTCAAGTTACGACCATAATTGAGCTAAAAAAGTCTGTTAAGTGACACTTTTGTTAAATGAGTTTTGCTTCATTTTACGACATTTCTTGCCACAGTTGTTATGTTCAATTTTAACAGTTGTTAAGTTAGTAATAAGTTTGTTAAGTGAATCTGGCTTCCCCATTGACTTGCTTGTCAGAAGGTTGCAAAAGCTGATCACATGATCCCAAGACACTGCAACCGTCATAAATATGAATCAGTTGTCAAGCATCTGAA
This sequence comes from Bothrops alternatus, assembly GCA_034064705.1. NCBI lineage: Eukaryota > Metazoa > Chordata > Lepidosauria > Squamata > Viperidae > Bothrops > Bothrops alternatus. The sequence continues at coordinate 2,237,759 of JARGCV010000051.1, read as the reverse complement.
TTTTGATCAAGGGAATGTGGATGTGCAAAGGTCATGAAGTGTAAAAAATGGTCATAAGTCCTATCCTATCCTGTCCTGTCCTATCTTTCATCTCATCTCATCTCATCTCATCTCAAGATAGAACATTTCCCTTTATCTATTTACAAAAATATACATAAAACATTGGAGGAAGAAGGGGAGGGAACCAAAGAATATAGACAGTTTTCCTATAGTTCATAGTGTAGCCTTCTTAACTCCAGGAAGCCAGTTGTACAGTTTATCTGGAAGCAGTCAGGTTGCATAACTGTCCTGTTTTTTTGAGACTTTGGGAGAGGAAACACTGATAGGCAAGAAGAGATGGAAGAGATGGACAAGAAGAGGATGCTGGAATTGGGTATGTCTAGTTTAATGAAGAAAGGACGAGGGGGGACATGAAGCAGTGTTCCAATATCTCAGGGGCTGCCACATAGAAGAGTGAGTCAAGCTATTCTCTAAAGCACCTGAAGGCAGGACAAGAAGCAACAGATGGAAACTGACCAAAGAGAGAAGCAACCTAGAACTAAGGAGAAATTTCCTGTCAGTTAGAACAATTAACCAGTGGAACAACCTGCCTCCAGAAGTTGTGAATGCTCCAACTGGAAGTTTTTAAGAAGAAACTGGACAAACCATTTGTCTGAAATGATATAAGGTTTGGTGCCTGACCAGGGGGTTGGACTAGAAACAGAGGTCCCCAACCTTTTGGGCACTAGGGACTGGTTCCATGGAGAGAGGTTTTTCCATGGACGGGAGGGTGTGTGGTTTTGTGTGCTGGTTGCATCCCACGGATGGGGCTTTGTTTGTGTGGACCAGTTGTTGGCATGCTACGGCCTGGTCAATGGACCGGAGGTTGGGGACCCCTGGACTAGAAAACCTCCAACGTCCCTTCCAACTTTGTCATTCTGTTACTAAATGAGCTGTTGTAAGTCGAGGACTTTGCTCTCAATCTAGAAAGATTAAAGAGTTTTCCATCTGATCTGGTCTGGAGATAGATACCCTCTGTTGCAGTTCCAAAAGCGTGTTTCAGCATGACAGCAAAAAAGATCCCGAATAAAGTTGGTGTGAGGACGCAGCCCTGCTTCACTCCACTTCGAATGTCAAAGGAATCAGTCCCGGAACCAGCGAAATCTGGGGGGCTAGACAGGGGACAGATTGTATCTGCCCTCAATGTGGAAGGGACTACCACTCTTGAATTGGCCTTTTTAGCCACATCAGATGCTGTTTTAGGACCTCTTTCCATAGTCTGTCGAGATTGAAGGATGCCAATGAAAGTCGAGGACTACCTGTATTATGAGCTATTATAAATTTGTGTCCAATGTAATATGAAATGCAAAGAAAACAGAATTGTTTTTTGCCAGAATCTTCCAGGATGTTACAAGTATATGCTTTCTCCCTTGCCAGAGAAGAGAAACCTTGATCAAGTTAGAAGAACCTCATGAATGGCATCTTTCACTCTACCTGGAAACAGTCTCTGTTTAAACTTTTGATCTGAAATTCAAGGTTGATTGGAGAAATTGTATGTTGTGAATGGTACAGAAACTAGTTTTTTCCTATTTGAGGAGAATGCTACTGTGCATCAATGGGAGATTAAATGGTCCTGTTGTAAGTTAAGTTACCTAGGGCCTCCCAAGTGGAAAGTGTGAGACTGCCAATTAAAGAGGTGTTCCTAGATGATTTGATTGTGTTAGCAATCTGGCAGAGGGTAAAAGTGTCTGTTTTGGAAGTTTCATGTTGCTTACATAAATAATAATTAACGTCTTTGATTTGTATTACACCTGAGTACACTGTGGCTTTCCTATTTTCTGGCTTGAATTGTCCTTGCCAAATATAATGGAGATAGAAGTGACAAGGAGACACTCAGAATCTATACAGTACATAAAATTTTACAGTCCTCTCTTGGCTAATCTATTTGTCCCAGATAAGCATTTTTACTGCAGGTCAGTATAATAGGTCTTTAAGTAGTTATAAATAGGTCCTTTAACTGGAGATCTGCAATGTCAGGATTGGCAGGGATGGGGAAAATGACCCATTTGATCAGAGACAAAGCAATACGTACTTTTATAAAATACTGGAAACCCTTTATGGATATCTAATATATTATGGTTAATCGGGTATAAAGAATTAGAAAGGAAAGTAGTTTTTTTTTCTTAGACTGAGAATATACTCTGTCCAGTTTTCATTGCTTAAATCATACGAATCTGCTGCTATTTGCCATTTCCATTTGTGCTCTTTGTTTGCAATCTAATAACTTTGAAGGCTAACTTATTAAAACCAGCAATGCCTGGACATACATAGATATAAACTTCTTTTTTTTTTGCTGCCTTGAACGGAAATAAAAATAGGAGTAATTGAAAAGATTTTATCCTCTTGCTTCATATGTAATATGTAATATGTTTTTCATTTAGTTTTAATGCTGAGCTATACAGCCTTCATTTTGATTATTAGGCTACAGGGTGAAAATTGCTTGGTTGTTCTTTCCTGCATTATAAACAACCACCTGTTTCAGTGTATATAAATTTTGACTCTAGTGTATATTAACAAAATGCTGAAGTAAATGTGTGGGTTTTTTTCTCCTGCAAATTACTCTATTCTCGGTGACAGCATTCAATATCGGTTGATGAATGTCAAGCCTTTATGGATAAGACCTTTAATTTCCTAATGTTTGCGATTGGAAAAGCTGCTTTGGCTTGCATTGTATGTCCTGAATTCAGTGATCCGTATTATCACTAGTGAGCAAGTCAGCAATCTGCTAGCAATATTTCTGACATTTAAGCAGTAGCTACAGCCATGGAACCTGCACTAAATGTTCACACTTCAGTGGCAGGACTGTAAAGTAGCAATAATGTGAAGTAGTGTATACTTCTCCATTGCACTGCCATTCACAATCTTAATTTCCCCTTTCTATTCAATGTTCTGGGGAAGGAACATTGACTGCTGAAGTATTGGGACTCCTTCAGAAGACCTTGGGATGCTGTCCAAGGTGCTACTTTTCTTGATGTGCAGTTACAATACCTATTGCTGCCGTATATTTTAATTTTCTCAGGATAGAAAGCCAAGATTCATAAATGGGCAGCATATTCAATGGGCTTATTAAAAATAACACAAAAGAGAGTTCTTGTGTGCAATGTTCTGTGAAAACATGAGATAAAACGCAACAGAACTACATCTTTTCCCCAACATATGACATCCTGTTCAGCCAGTAAAGTTTTTCAGTTGAAGCTTATCATTGGTATATCAAAGCTAACAAAATATTCACTTTGAACCAGGATACTGTAAAAAGTTTGGTGTGCAAGGTCTCTTGGCACATGAGAAAATCCTACACAATAGATCAAAACTTAATTCAACTTCATTCATATTTATATCATTTTCATAGTGGAAAAGTGAGAATCTTTTAATCTGAGTATCGGAAGGAAAGAAGACAGACAGACAGACAGACAGGAAGACAGACAGACAGGTAGATATAATTATGGAATCTTCTCAAAAGATCTGATTGGATTATTATCATCAATACACCAAAAGTGTAGGATATCTTTTCTATCTCTCTATATATAGTCATCCTATGCTCCTTAATTTTTTTTTTTAAAAAATGCAACAATAGGGAACTGGCCAAAAAAATAATAAGTTGAAGGGATGTGGAAGCAAATACAAAAACATTGGCATTAATTCTATATTTTCTGGTAAGATTAAACCTTCATAGGTTTCAGTCAACTGCTACAAGGATCAGAATATTGCAAGGGTGGAGAATGACATAAGTGCTGTCCCTATTCATTACCAGGATCTGTAAATTAGAGGTACAATAAACCCTTAATTTTATGGATCTTTAGTCAGTGACCTTTGAATGGATACAGTCTAGATTTTAGGCTTTCACTCCAAGCAGTGAACACAGTCTGTCATTTGATGAGTCAGTCTAGACAGTGTTTGTGCATTTTGTGTACATTATGTAAGATTTGTAAAATCCCATTCATCCTTTTTTCTCTATGAATACTTTCCCCCTTTAGCAGTTCATTGAATTGAGTTGGTTTGGGATATAATTTAGTAGGGTGTTTAAATTGTAAAAGGAATCAGATTCAACCCATCATTGACCATGGGTTTTGTGCCAATTAATCCAGTAACTTCACCTGGTTCTTTTTGTCAAGATAAAATAAACAGAGTTTCCCATGTATGCCAACTTTCACTTGCACAGGAGAAAAAAAAGAATGATAGAGGGTTAATGAAAAATAATAAAATAAAAATGATAAGTAGCGTAGATGGGGTACAAAGAGTTAAGGGATTTGTGTTTGCTATCATATCATCCTGCGGCAGGAAAATTGTAAAGCATGCAATCATAAGCATGCATCTGAAGGATGATGATCTAACCAGGGGTAGGCAACCTTGGCTCTTTTATGACTCGTGGGCTTCAACTCCCAGAATTGCTGGCTCAGGAATTCTGGGAGTTGAAGTCCACAAATCATAAAAGAGCCAAGGTTGCCTACCCCCTGATCTATACGTTTGCACCATTTATATACAGATAATCCTCGGCTTACAACCACAACTGAGCCCAAAATTTCTGTTGCTAAGTGAGACAGTTGTTAAATAAGTTTTTCCTCATTTTATAACCATTCTTGCCATAGCTGTTAACTGAGTCTCTGCAGTTGTTAAGTTAGCAACCCAGTTGTTAAGTGAATCTGGCTTTCCCATTGACTTTGCTTGATAGAAGGTTGCAAAAGGCGATCACATGAACTTGGGAATCTGCAACCATCACAAAAAAGGATTCAGTTGCCAGGCATCTGAATTTTGATCACATATCCATGGGGATACAACAGCTGTGTGAAAAATGGCCATAAGTCACTTTTTCCTTTTTTTTAGTTCATTTTTATTAGTGCATCAATGTATAAAATACAAAGAGAAATTTTAAAAAGTGATAGAAAACTGGGGGGAGGAAGGTAAAAAAGAGAAAATATGGAGTACAGAGGGAAAAAGAAAGAAAAAGGCACCAACTTCCAACTCTCTTTAGCACAGTACAGTAGAAGATAACAACATTACGACCTCAACTTTTTACTTTTACACAGCAGTGTATGCTAGCCATTTCTATAGCAACAACATCAAAGTTTCATTTTTTTCCCCATTGCAAGCACAAAATCCGGAAGCAATTTCAAAATAGAAACACGATTAAATATATTCTCTTTGTTGGATAAAAGAATCAATGTAATCATCTCTGCTCCTCTTTGCTGTGGGGAATAATATATGCTTCTGTTTACTCATTAATCTTTATAAACTATCATAATTAATATTAAAAAGATTCTCTATATTATTTCAGGTTTTTTTTAAGTCACTCTTTCCAGTACTGTTGGATGGTCACTCAGTGAACTGTTGTAAGCCAAGGACTATTTGTTCTCAAGTTTGTTTCCAGGGTAGAACCAGTTAAAAAAAAACCCAAATAGCCCAAACCAGGGTAGCCACCAGAATTTTAAAATGTCTAGAGTACTTGGAGGGGGTGAACAGAAAACATTATATATGCCAATTGATATTTTTGCCATGGCCAAATAGCAATAGCACTTGGATTTATACACCACTTCACAGTGCTTCACAGCCCCTCTAAGTGGTTTACAGAATCAGCCTATTGTCTCCCAACAGTCTGGGTCCTCAATTTACCGACCTGGGAAGGATGGAAGGCTAAGTCACCAATAAGGCCTCTCCTGTCCTCATTCTTCAGAAAAAAAGTCCTTTATGATATTGGACGGTAGGCAGGAAAATATATGCAGTCAGAAAAAGCTCGATCATAAATTTACTTCGTGTGATTCCAAAGGCATCAGAACAGGAATATGCAATAGTTATTGTGATTAGAAGCTCCATGGAGATCAGAAATGCAACATTAAGAAAAAACCTTGGAGGTTCCTACAGAATGTCACGATAAAGATACCATTAAAGCAGGTCTAACTCTTGGTGTTTGCTAACACATCAACAATACAGAAGTAATTTCTATTGCAATGTGTTCCTTGTTTGTTGTGGATATTTGTCTCAACCTCCTCTTAAACTGGAATGATGGATAAAGGTTATCTTAGATGTTAATGTTTTCTATTCAAAAGTGCAGTCTGAAATTGAGACTGACATTTCTTTCTACACAATATTTACTTAACTGAATAATGACATAAACACTGCATGAAACCTTCATATCTTTATATCTTTTGGAATGGGAAAAGTAGAAAAAAATGGTTCTAAGTAAGAGATTATGAACCTCTTCCCTAACAGCCACTGACTAAAAAGTAATTACGGTTCAGAGTTTCATAATGAGGATTTGACAGCTAGTCAGACCACCCAGAAGAGCGAGGGGCAATATATCCCAGAGAGATGCATTTATTACAAAGAGCTTTTGTGATTTTGAAGGAAATGTAGCTTTACAAATTACAGTGTACATCTCTGAGACATAAGCTGAAACACTGTTTTGAATGGTTCTTCCCTCATTTCTTCAAAATGTCAAATTCCATAGATTTGGCCATAAATATTAATTCTGTTCTGGAGGGGCACTCTGGGCTACAAATAATTTTGTGTTAGACTAATTATAGTTTAATCCATGACCATCCAATGAATATGATTGGTGGAAAACTAACAAAAGAAACTGTTCTTTCATACAGTTCCTAATTAATTTCTTGGACTGGCTTCTGTGAGATGAAATGGACATTGGTTTGCATATTCATGAAGCAAGAGTCTATCAGTGGCTGGCTATGATGGATAAAGGCAGATTTAAATACCACGCAAATACCAACACAGAAATAAAATGACTTTTAAAACCCTGTTGTAAAGGAAGCATGAAATTGGTTGTTGCATGAAAAAAATCTTTTTATACCACATAGGCTCCTTGTACACTACCTTTACCTTCCCAATGTCTTAGACTACACTTCTCACAACCCCTTTTCACAGATTGGGATGGATAGGCGTTGAAGTTTAGAATATCTGGAAAACATCTGATTGCCTAGCAACTTAGTTTTTCTGTGTGCAACAATGGGGAATTAGATGATTTGTTTCTTTTCTTTATTATCACATATGCCCCATCTCACAGATTTTTGTGATAGGGATTTGTTCCCCTGTCTAGATTTCTTTTATGTCTTAATGTTTAGTTTAATTCAAAATCATTGTATGTATGTGTGCCTGTGTCTGAATGTATATTTATATGCCTATGTGTATGCTTACATATGTGCCCCATAGAACAAGAAGGCTTATTAATGATATGGTTAGAAAAAGAAGTAACATAAATAATTTGGGACTACTGTTAATAATAATAATAATAATAATAATAATAATAATAATAATAATAATAATAATAATAATAATAATAATAATAATAATAAAGTTTGAAGGGACCTTGGAGGTCATCTAGTCCAACCCCCTGCTCAGGCAGGAAACCCTATACCATTTTGGACAAATGGCTGTCCAGTCTCTTCTTAAAAACTTCCAATGTTGGAGCATTCACCACTTCTGGAGGCAGGTTGTTCCACTGGTTGATTGTTCTAACCGTCAGGAAGTTTCTATGAAGAGAAAAAGTTTAGTGTAAAGACTAAAAGAATCATTGGGAAACTGGGAGACTATGAGTTCAAGTCCCACTTTAGATACAAAGCCAGTTGTGTGACCTTGGGTCAGATGCATTTTTTTAGCCCTAGGAAGGAGGCAATGGCACTTCTGAAATCTTGTCATCCAGTCAAGGCAGTTACTAGGATTCAATAATGATTCAAAAGCTTTCTCTCTATGTCTACGTCTATGTCTACCTCTACTTCTATTTCCCCCTTAACTTTAAGAAAAAGCAAATAATGCATGTGAAATAAAAATATTGAGTGAAATAGAGTTCTTATTTCATGTTACCACGTTTATGGATAGCAAGAAGATTTCTCTCCACTATATATTCCATACCAATGTATTTATTTATTGATGTAGTAATATTGGCTCTTATTATGAATGGCTGATTCGCCATTTTTGTTTAACAACTGTCAGATCCCCAAAGAAATGTATACCTTTTTCTTCTATCCTATACTTACTTTTCTAACCATTTCCTGGGGCCTGCCATTCTGTTGGGAGGGGGGGTGCCTGGGGGGATACTTTGCACTGCCTTGCCACTATGCCCTTCTCCCAGGGGAAGGAATGCAGCCGAATAACATCACTCTTACCTGGGAGACGTTTGCGCTTGGAGCGGGAGGGAAACGAAACTGCGAGAGACCTTGGAGAGTGCACCAAGGGAGTCCGTTACTAAAACACTATACCATCTGTAGATTGGCTGAGATTCGAACAGACTCTGGGGGGGGGGGAAGGAGTAACAATTATTGCTTTTCATATACTGCTTACATGGGTTTTTCCCTCAGACCCCACTTTGATTCCTTGCTGTCACTATCTCCTTATAAAAGTTCCTTTTGAAACTGTTTTGAGAGTTCTGCTTTCTTGGGAGACCTAGTTGAGGTAGATCTTTACAACAACCTATCTTTTTAAAAACACCAACTTAACTTGAGAGAGGAAAGCAAGAACATAAGAATCAATGGTGATGAAATGTGTTGGTTGATTTGGAAGCCCTTATTCATTGAGTCAATGTTGAAAATTCACCAGTAAAAAAGACAGCAAATGGAGAAATTAGCCTATGTGTCAACTAGGAATTCACTAGGCTATTCAGTATAAAACAAAAATTGTGCTATTTCAGCATTGTTATAGTACAATTCATTCAAACTTTTGATGGCACTGAATAAGGCAGGGGTGTCAACTGCCGGCCCGCAGGCCGGATGCATCATGGCGAAACCGCGTCCACCCCATTGCCGGAAATGGAGAAAAAGTCATGATATGTGGCAACACCTCACGTGATGTTGCGAGTTTGACACCCCTGGAATAAGGCATCACACACACACACACACACACACACACACACACACACACAGAATGATCATGTGATTGTGATCTGGGAACTTGGTGACCAGCCTGAATTTTTCATGGAAGCGTCCTATGATCCCATGATCATGATTTATGACCATCCCTGCTAGCTTCCCACAAACAGAATCACTGGGGAAGCTGGCAGGAAGTCAGACGTCATAATAATGTGGATGATTGGAGGCGTGCATGCGCAAGGCACGGAAGCAGCCGGCTTCTGTGAGGCTCCGAACTCCGGGACTTAAAAAGCAGCGAAAACAGCGCAAAACAGCTGTTTTTTGCAGCAGAAAAAACCCCTCCTCGGTCGGAGAAGGGGTCAAGAGCGGTGAGTGGGGGTCGAGAGCCTCTGAAAATTCCCTGGAAAAGAGTTCTCCCCCCGGGCGCTCACGATAGCTCCAGCCAGGAGCCGTTCTCTGTCGGCTGACAGACTTACAAGCTAAGACCAACCTCCGCGTGAGGAAAACTTCGCTAAAGAGGCAAGGAGACAGAGGGACTGAACGCAAGAGCCTAAAAAAGCAAGTATTTCTTATATTATACAGCTGATTAACTACTTTCACAATAAACAAAAAGTATCCAAGAAGGCGACGACTTTTACTTTAAAACGAAAGTAACCGGACGAGAGGGAAAGTGAAAAGGGAGACGGCATTGTGAGAGTGAACACTAGAGGGCAGTCTAGACGCATATTTTAAAAAACCTTACAAAATATACACAAGAAAAAGAATAAAAGAGCTACAAGAGGATAAAATAATAATAAAAAAGACTATAAAAGGAAGCATCTTGGCAATATAAGAGTAAGAATTAATCTTCTGCAAAAAAAACCTGGCTAACAGGGGACTGAACTCAGGATGGCCACTAAGCAAGCCAAAATAATACCCTCAAAGGTGGCAACACCCTCCCCAGGCCAGTTCCTTAAAACACCAGGGAACAAACTACCTGTCCCCTCATCATCCTCCATGCCTATGGAATCCCAGGCCCCCCTGTCTACCCAGGCCTCTCCAGTAATGCATATGATAAAAGAATTAAAAGAGATAATGTCAACAATAGAGAGAAAGCTGGAGGCAGTTGAAAAGAGGATGGAGGAAGTGGATAAGAAGATAGTGGGAATGGGTACGCAGATGGAGAGACAAGGCAAAGAACTAGAACAGAAGTTGAAGGAACAAAGCAGAGAATTGGAGAGGAAGATGGAAGCACAAAGCAAAGCTGTTACTGAAGACCTAGACCAAATCAAGGAAACAATAAAAACAAACAATAAGAAAATGAGAGAAGATATTGAGAAAAATTTTAAGAAGGTCTGGGAGGGGGTTGAAAAAAGGATGGAAGAGGTGAAGAGCCAAATTGAGGGCCAGATGGCTGAGATGAAATGTGAGGTGCAGGACCAAGCAACTATGATGCAATATGGGCAAATGATGACAGCTATCAGGGTCAGGGGACTGGGAGAATCAACAAATGAAAAGCAAGAAGATTTGAAAAGAATTTTTGTAAAAGTCTTGGTACAATTTCTGGGAGAGGAGGCTGGAAATATCTCTTGGCAAATAGACAGAATCCACAGAGTCAACTCATGGATCGCAAAAAAAAAAAAATCTACCAAGAGATGTGGTTATCCACTTTGTAACAAAGGGATTCCGAGACCGTATTTCTACAACATCCTGTAACAAGAAATTGTATGTAGAGGGGCAAGAGGTGGTGGTATTGAAAGAGATCCCCCCCAAGATGTTAAGAGAAAGAAAAGACTACAAGTTCTTGGTCACTGAACTGAAAACACGCGCTATACAATATCGATGGGAAGCCCCAACTGGAATGTCATTACTCTATAAAGACAAAAGATACCATCTGAACTCAATCCGGAGTGCAAAATAATTTCTTGAAAAGGAACTGAAGGCGGGGAGACCCCTGCCCACAACACTGGATAATGTAGACTGGCCACGTGAAAGAGGAATGGACTTAGAACAATGATCAAACTCCCCAGAAGCACAGACCGCCGCAGCAGCAGGAGAAGAAAAAGGAGCTTCTCGGGACGCGACTGCACAGAGGATGAATGTCAATAAAATTACGGAAGCAGGACAGATTAAAAAGCTAAGGCAAACGAGGGCTACTACTAAACGCATAGAACAGCAAGAGAAGACCCCACAAAGCAATATGAACACCAACCTGGATACCATGGGAGCGAGACCAAAGAAGAAAGCAGGGGAAAAAGCGGAAATGGTCTGGCAGGAGTGTCCCGAAGCCGATCATGACAAGTAAATATTTGACTTGGAACGTTAACGGGTTAAACTCCCCACAGAAAAGGAAGAAAATATTTCATTATCTGAATCAAAGTAAAAATGATATAATTTGCTTACAAGAAACACACATCAGAACGTCGGACCAGAAATATTTAACCAACAACAAGCTAGGCACACAATTTGTTGCAGCGGCAGCAGTAAAGAAGAATGGCATAGTCATCTATGTGAAGAAGCATATAAGAGCTAAATTAATAGAGTCAGACTCTCAAGGTAGATATCTAGCAATCGAAATAGTAAAAGATGATAAGAAAATTCTTTTGATGGGCATATATGCACCAAATCAACAACAAGGAAAATTCTACAAACTGGTACATAAAAAGTTAATACAACTCAACTACAGATCATGTATTATAATGGGAGACTGGAACGGTGTCATAGAGGTCGGCCTGGATAAAAAGAAGACAGCACCAAACCCGCAAAAACACTCCAAGTTGCCTAAATCCTTCTTTGACATAAAGGATGACTTCAACCTGATAGACATTTGGAGGGAAAGACATGGCAAAGAGCAAGAATTTACCTTTTTCTCAGACAGACACCAATCATTCTCAAGAATTGACTTTATATGAACAACCAGCGACTTGCTTGTTAGCCTAAAGAAGGTGAAAATCTTACCCAAAGTACTAACAGACCATAACCCGGTGTGGATGGAATTAAGACATGGACAGAAACCTAGGAGATCCTGGAGAATTAATGAAAACCTGTTCAAATACGACATAAATGTGGATGAATGCAAAAATGTTATGAAGGAATTCTTTAGCATAAATATGAATAAGGAGACACACATAGAAATGATATGGGATGCCAGCAAGGCATACATGCATGGGATTCCCATGGACATGAACAAAAGGCACCGTTGCAAACAAGAACAAAAATGAAAGGAGTTAGAAGAGGAGATAAGTAAGAAAGAGCAACTATTAATAAAAAGACCGGAGGACAAAGTCACCAAAGAGGGAATCAAGATTTTTAAGGAAACAATTTGGCTTGTTGATGGCGGATCAAGTGGCAAGGAATATACAGTATGCAAAGCACAGGACATTCCGTTATTCCAATAAACCTGGTCGGTGGCTGGCTTATATATTAAGAAAGAAGCAAAAATCCCGCATAATTGAAAAGATAGAGTATAAAGGAAAGGAAGAGTTTCAACAGGAAATGATCAAGAAAGCTTTTACAGAATTCTACTCCAAGTTATATGCTGAAGAGAAGACACAAGACAAGGAGATAGATAAGTTTCTGCAAAATGAAAAGTTATTGATAATCACCGATGAACAAAGAGATAGTCTGAATGCATTGATCACACAAGAAGAAATACTTTCAGTGATTAAACAATTGAAAAAGGGAAAATCGCCCGGGACTGATGGGTTAACAGCGACCTATTACAAGTATCTTCGAGAGGAAATGATAGAACCCCTTAGAGAACTATTTGTCAACATACAAGAAGGTAGTCAAGTTCCACCATCGTGGAAAACAGCCCACATCTCTCTAATCCCTAAAGAGGGAAAAGATAACGCTCAACCAGAAAACTACAGACCCATCTCGCTATTGAACACGGATTACAAAATCTTTGCAAAAATCCTGGCTAACAGATTAATGACAGTGTTACAAAAAATAATTCACCCGGACCAAACTGGATTCATACAAGGACGTCAGATGAAAACTAATGTAAGACAACTTCTTAATATAATAGAGTATCTAGAAAGGCATAACCAGGTACCCGCTACTCTCATGTTTGTAGATGCAGAAAAAGCCTTTGATAGTTTCATTATTTTGGCAGTACCCTGTACTGAGCAGTGCTGATGTTACAGAAAATAGCTGCAGAATAGCAAGGACCTGCTACCTAATTTGGATAGACTATGCTCCATGCTGTGGGCATATTGAGGAATCAGCTCAGTAACAAAACTGAAGGTCACCACCAGAGTTCCCCAACTTTTCCAGCTTTGCATACTGGCAGGGAAGTGGGAGGGGTTGCCAGATGTGCTTGCCTGCTACTCATGCAAGTGGGGATGTGCACGTATGCGCACGCTCATCCACTGTTGTGATTCCTCACCAGCCAGTGGACCCGGCAACTGATTCTGAGGAATCAGAGGAGGAGGGGGGCCTGGAGTGACATCAGAGTAAGAGGAAGACTCTGAGGAGCTCCAAGACTTACAGTCGGACGAGGAGCCTGGGCCCTCTACTCTCACTCAGACTGAGACACAGCTGTGCTGGGAGTCTGAGTTGGACAGTGATGAATCACAGCTGGGAGATATCCAGGATGCATGAAAATGCCAGCAAGAAAAGGGAGTAGGACAGAGGAATGCAATGGGGTGACTCCAAAGGCAAAGGAGAAGGCATTAGGAAGCCATGCCTTGGCTGCATAATAAAAGGGAAGGTGTGGGAGGTGCTGGTTGCCAAAGGCAACCGTTCATGTTGAGGATCGAGTTTCTGTGAACTGTGTTTGTTTGCCTTGGACATTGACTCAGGTCTGAATAATAAAAGGGATTGTTTTTTTCCTGAGGTTCCAGCCTGCTTGTTGGAAGAAGGGTTTCTCCTTGTGAGCTTAACAAGGACTCACGTAGGCTGGGACAGAACACCCACCACTTCCATGGCCCGGTTTTGAAAAGTCCTAAATCTTATAATAGAAATTGGAGAGGGTGGGGCACAAACTGGCAAAGAGTGGCAAGTAGAATTCCAGGCAGAGCTTCATTGTCTTCAAAAGATTCAGAGTCACAAATGTGTCAGGTAAAACATAATTGATTCTAAAAGTAATGATGCTGAATATGCTTTGGCATATAATGCCTCTCTAGGTAGTGCTATGACACTTAGCTGCCAGATTCTTTCTGGATAATTCAGTTAAAAAAAAAATATTCAGGTAGTAGAATCCAGCTTCAATTATGGTCAGTGCAAGTGCCCTGAAGCTGGAGAGACTGAAAAGCTGAAATGTGTGCTGAGTTCCTTCTGCCCAGCAACAGAAGCCAATCTCTCCGCTGCCTGAAGCTTTCTTTTACATAGATTGAGTGAGAGAGGAATCAGGCATTGGAAGATTCAAAGCTTTTTAAAATACTGGGTGTCCAACCATTGTACTGCTCTTAATCAAGCTGCTTCTCCCAACCTTTCCTGAACCCGGCACCCCTAGAATGCTTCTGATATATTCTTGTGCCCCTTGCAAAAGTTCAAAATGATGGCAACGAATTAGGCATATACACTATAATTTTGAAAACCCAACTTTTCGCACCCCCTGGAATATCGTCTCGTGCCCCTGGTTGGGAGCCCCTGTCACAGAATGTCCCAGTGATGCTTTTTCAGGAGGCAACTAGACTTTCCTGTTTCTTTTTGAAGACTTTCACTCCTCATCCAAAAAGCTTCTTCATGGTTGCCACTAATGCAAAAACAAAAAAGTCCAGTTGCCTCGTGAAAAAGCACCTTTGGGACAACAATGCCCTGGATGACTGAGAATCTCCGTAGACATTCTCATAGGATGATTCAGGTTTACACCTGAAATGTTAAAAGTGCCTTTGGCAAAGGGAAGGAAAGTAGGGAGAACCACTGTTGTGGGGGCAGATCTGGTTGCCTTGAGTCAAATAAAGGTAGTCCTTGACTTATAACCACAACTGAGTTAAAAGTTTCCATTACTAAGCAAGAGACTTGTTGAATTTTGCCCCATGACCTTTCTTGCTACAGTAGTTAAGTGAATTGCTACAATTGTTACATTGGTAATACGGTTGTTAAGTGAATCTGGCTTCCCCATTACATTTGCTTGTCAGAAAGTTGCAAAAGGTGAACACGTGGCCTTGGGAATTGCAACCGCTATAAATACCTGCCAGTTGCCAAGCGTCCAAATTTTGATCACATGACCAAGGAAATGTTTCAGTGGTCGTTAAGTGTGAAAAGCGGTCGTAAGTCACTTTTTTCAGTGCCATTATAACTTCAAATGGTCCTTAAACGGGGGGTTATAAGTCAAGGACTACGTGTAGTCTTGGATGTCTGAAGCTTTTAAGCTTCTATGTGGTGACTGAAGTCATTGTCCAAAGAATTAAAAAAAAAAAAACTTAAAATGCCTCATCAGCACGTAGATGAAAATGTCCCAGTAAAGAACATTGGTAGCTCAGGATTGAAATGAGGGGGTCCTTGGCGCTCTCTGAGCTTGGTTGTTTTCTTGCAGATGTTTCATTACCCAAACTAAGTAACATAATCAGTGCTAGTCCTGATGATATTACTTTGTTTGGGTAATGAAACATCTGCAAGGAAACAACCAAACTCAGAGAGCGCCAAGGACCCCCTCAGATAAAAATGTCCCACAAAATTAGACATGTAAAGCTCTTTCCTTTTAATTCATACTTTAGGATGTTGATCTGGTTTCTTAATTTCACACTATTTTGATATGCATTTCCCTGGTTTTTTATGCATGGGTGTTATGCATTATTTAACTCACTACGCTGTCAGCCACCAATCAAATCCATGCTTTATCAGAAGCAGGTGAAATTAGTCTGTGAGGCTTTGTGATGTGGAAAAGCCATCTGATGAAGGCCTTTATTTCCCAGAATTGCTTTTCTCCATGAAATAGGAGACTGGAACTGATTGTTCTCTTACCTTTTTCTTGTGGAGAAAATAGTTCCAAAAACAATAGTCACGTCAGCAACTGGTCAGAGATAACTGCTGAGAAAAAGACAGCTTCTGGCTACGGTATAAGAGCTAATCAACACCAGGGTGTTTAAGCTCAGCAGGGTCTGGAGAAGGGCCCAAGAAAAGAAGAAAAATGCCAGCAGGCCTTCTTCAGCCATAAGCTGGACTTTCCCTATGTCTGGTTCCTGCTGGCTTCTCCAACTTTTTAAGGTGGTTCTGGAGATATCAGGAATGTGCAGAGCTACTAGCAATGGCAATAGCATTTTAGTTTCATATACTACCCCCTAGCACTCTCTGGGCGGTTTATACTGTAGAAGCAGTATTTGCATGTTGCCCCCAACAATCTGGTCTCTCATTTTACTGAAGGATGGAAGGCTGAGTCAACCTTGAGCCTGTCAGGATTGAACTCTAGGTGGTCGCCAGAGTTTGCCTCCAATATAGTATTTTAACCACTGTGCCATCAGGGCTCCTCCAGGCTTCCAACTTAATTCACAACATCAGGAAAATGTTTGGAAGGCGAGAAGGATTTTCCACAATGGAATATTGGCCAGATTTTTGTTCACAAGGTGTCTAACTTTTCCATGCCTCTTCTGTTGTCAGGTGATGAAGAGTAGAAAGGCTACCACTTTTGACTCAGTAGTTAAGACTTGTTGGAATTCTTTTAGACCAGACATGTCAAACTCATGACATCACATGATGTCGCACGGCGTATTGGGACTGTTTTGCCATTGCCAGCAATGGGGTGGGCATGGCTTCTGCATGACGCATCTGGCCCACGGGCCGGCAGTTTGACACCCCTGTTTTAGACTGATTTTTTTAAAAAAAATCTTTTTGTTTTCTCCCTCTGCACTTTTTTCATCTCTTTCTTCTTCTTCTTCTTCTTCTTCTTCTTCTTCTTCTTCTTCTTCTTCTTCTTCTTCTTCTTCTTCTTCTTCTTCTTCTTCTTCTTCTTCTTCTTCTTCTTCCTCTTCTTCCTCTTCTTCCTCTTCTTCTTCTTCTTCTTCTTCTTCTTCTTCTTCTTCTCTTTCTTTTTGTTCTTCACCACTTTGTGTTAGTTTTTATGTTCTTTGTAAAACTTGTAATAACATTTATATAAAAAGAATGCAAAGCAGTGAAGAATTTAAAGAAGTAAATGAATTTTCAAGTGCCATTTCAGTGCGATCATTTAAGATTCCTAGGCAACCTACTTTATAAGAAACACCTGCATTCATTGTTTTATCCCTTGTCAAGTGTCTTTTTTTTAATTTATGCAACAGTATTTTCTTTCTTTTAATAAAATTAGATGCGGATATACAATTCTTGTTCAGATCCAATCTTAGCACATGATTTTGTAATTATGTTTTGGGTGGTTAGAACATCCGGAGACATCCAGAATTGGATGTCTTTTCATAGCTGTGTTGTTAATATTAGTTTCTCTGCTGTCTGATCACTCTTGCACTCCTGGGTACTCTTTTAAGATGGTGATTGACGTGACTTTGGAATTATTTTTTTAAAAAATAATCTATACAGATAGCCCTCGACTTACGACCACAGCTGAGCCTGAAATTTCTGTTCCTAAGTGAGACATTTGTTAATTAAATTTTGCCCCATTTTTTGCCCCAGTTGTTAAGTGAATCACTGCAATTGCTGACAGTGACGCGATTGTTAAGTGAATTTGGCTTCCCCATTGACTTTGCTTGTCAGAAAGTCATGTGACCCCGGGACACCACAACCGTCATAAATATGAGTCAGTTGCCAAGCATCCAAATTTGGGATCATGTGACCAAGGGGATGCTGCAATGATCATAAATATGAAAAACGGTCATGAGTCACTTTTTCAGTGCTGTTATAACTTTGAAGGGTCGCTAAATGAACTGTTTTAAGTCGAGGACTACCTGCAATTCATTTTTTGAAGGTTCACAAGGACACCTTTTTTCCATTTTGAATTTCTTACTTTGATTCTGAAGTCAACAGGGTACATTCTGAAGGCAAACCGATGATGCTGGTGCGTTTGCTCCTATGCACTGGGGAATCTCCAGTAACCCCATTTGTTTTTCAGGGCAGGCATGAAGCAAAGCATTCCTGGTTCTGTGCAGAAAATGGTTGAGATGAAAAGGACAGGAATTTTTTTTTCTCCACACCTGCCTAAACAAAGAAATGATTAATAGTTTTGGTAATTCCTGCTACCGAGCACTGGGAATACTTCCTGGATTTGCTGAGGCTGTAAACCCAGGGAACATCTGCATTAATGTGAACAAATAAACAAAAATGAGATATGGAAACAAGCAGGACATGGGTTCTGGAATTTTTTTTCCAACCCTTTTAGCAGGAGTTAAGAGGTACCTGCATTTGCTCCTCCATAATGGGTGTACATGTGCACAGGGAAATATAGAGTTTTAGTTGTCTGTCGATTAATAATTGTCTGTCCTGCTCCAATAAGAAAATTCATTGAATAAATTTATATTTTATTTTATTATGAAATTGATGTGCTGCCCATCTTGCCTAGAGGCAACACCAGGTGATTTACAGTAAATAAATGTTGGGTTTGGCCTTGAAGACTCTCCCTTCTTTAAACCGCACTTATTCTATTTTAACTGCCTCCTAGTGAAGTAGAATTTACAACAGTTCGTTTAATGAACGTTCAGAGTTACAACAGCACTGAAAAAAGTGACTTACGGACATTTGTCACACTTAACAACTGTTATGGCATCCCCAGGGTCATGTGATCAAAATTTAAACGCAACTGACTCATATTTATGACGGTTGCCGTGTCCCAGAGTCATGTGATCACCCTTTGCAACCTTCTGATGAGCAAAGTCAATGGGGAAACCAGATTCACTTAAAAACTGCGTTACTAATTTCACAACTGCAGTGACTGACTTAACAACTGCGGCAAGAAAGGTTGTGAGATGGGGCAAAGCTCACCTAACAAATGTCTCACTTAGCCACAGATATTTTGGGCTCAGTTATGGTCGTAAGTCGAGGACTATCTGTATTTATGTGGCTTTTTATGTTTTTAACTGCACACCACTCAGAGTCACTCTGTGAGTGAGATGGGCTCTTTCTAAATTTGATAAATAAATAAACAACAGAAATGCAATCAAATCAGAATCCAAATTTATTTACACTTGGAGATCCACCCACAGTGTCTGGAGGCAGGCTGTTCCACTGGTTAATTGTCCTCGCTGTTAGGAAGTTTCTCCTTAATTCCAGGTTGCTTCTCTCCTTGATTAGTTTCCATCTATTGTGTCTTGTCTTGCCTTCTGGCGCTTTGGAAAATAAATTGACCCCCTCCTCTTTGTGGCAGCCTTTTGAATATTGGAATACTGCTGTCATGTCCCGCATAGTTCTTCTTTTCTCTAGACTAGCCAAACCGAAATCCTCAACTGTTCTTCATATGTTTTAGTCTCCAGGCCTTTAATCATCTTAGTTTTTCCAAAGTCTCAACATCTTTTTTGTAATGTGGTGGCTATATCATGTGGATTATATTCTATTGCTTGTGTTTGCATTATGTTGAATTCCAGTATGACGTGGTCACTCTCGCCCAAGGTTCTGGCAACTTCAACTCCCTCTATCATATCTTCTCTGTTAGTAAGAATTAGATTCAGTATACCTTTTCCTCTAGTTCCCTCCTCTACCTTTTGGCTGACAAAGTTCTCAGCTAAGTTGGTTAGGAATATTTTGATCTCCCATTTGCTACAGAGTTTGTCTCCCAATTGATATCAGGCTATTTAAAGTCTCCCATTAGAAAATATACCAACAAATGTAATGATTATTTACAAGATACTAGTATGTGCTGAGATGTACAAACTTACTCTAGAAATAAAAGACAAGGAAGTTACAGAATTTTATGAGATACGGGACAGGTATTACAATTGGTTAGAATTGAGGAATAAAAAAGAAGTAATGTAAATAAGTGTAAATGTAAGAGATATAGGACATACCGTAGTATTGTTAAGAAAAAAGAAAAATGTACTTTGTATTTTGTTTTTTGTAAAGAGAAAAAAATATATTTTTTTAAAAAAAAGTCTCCCATTAATACTGTGGTATGTTTCTTACATACATTTGTTAACTGATTAGCAAAGAGTTCATCTATTTCTTCTGCTTGGTTGGGTGGTCTGTATATATGCCTAACTAGCAATGTCATTTCTTTTTTCCTTTTATATTGACCCATTTAGATTCCAGGAGGTTTTCATCTTTGGTTTTGCGTATTTCTGTAGAGATGTAGTGATCTTTTATATATATAATGCAACTCCACCTCCTCTTTTGTTAGGCTTGTTTCTTTTGAATAGTTATTCCTAATCTTAGGCAACACTTTTTGTTTGTTCCTCTCACTTCCCAATGGAGTATCTTCTTTCTTGTCTTAAATGCTATCTTAATTTGCTCAGGATTTGTTGGTAATGGAGTCACCCTAGCCATGTTTAAAAAATGGGGGCAGGACAGAAGGCTGCTTTTAGAAAGCCCCACTGTGGGAGGGCTCTTTCAGTGCACAGCATCTCCAGTGTAAGATTTTCCCCACACCTTTTTTTTGTTTTGTTCCAGTGGATTGGGTTTGAAAGGAGCAGCTGCTTGAATGGGAAAAGGGCAACACTAAGCAAGTCCTTTGTTTTTCTCACCCACCCTTATTTTAAAGCCTGCTCCAGGCATGCATCTACAGTACTTGCAAATGGATGCCCCAAAAGGATATATGCTGCAGAGCCTGAGCAAAGAAAAGCCTCTGAATAAGAAAGTGTATGTGCGTGTAAGAATTCAACACAGGTCAAGTTTAATCAGACATTACCCATCCCTGACTAGTGCAAAAGAAGGCATCTTTATTGTAGACACTGTGTAATTCATGATCCTTTTGTTTTGAAAAATAGGATCCGTACAGATTAATGCACATTAAAATTTCAAATTATTTTTCAGTTATCTAGATTATTTTGAAAGATGTTACACAATGCTGTAATAGCAGGAAATGTTAAGAAATAAGTTTTAAGACTGGGAAGTTCACAACAGACATTTGCATTCTTTTAGAGCAGTGTTTCTCATCCTTGACAATTTTAAGGCATGTGGACTTCAACTCCCAGAATTCCACAGCCAGCATTGCTGGCTGTGGAATTCTGGGAGTTGAAGTCCACATGCCTTAAAATTGTCAAGGTTGAGAAACACTGTTTTAGAGTGTCGTTGAGGCCACTTGAAGGTTTATCTGTGTCCTCAAGGTCATCTGAGTAGCGCAAAAGGGTGTGGAGTCTTCTTGGAACTGCTGAAAGGACGGTGTTGTGGACGTAGTCCGTTCAGCAGTTCCACAGCACAGTCCTTTCAGCAGTTCCAAGAAGTCGCCACAACCATTTGCGCTCCTCAGGTGACCCTGAGGACACAGATAAACCCCCAAGAAAGAATGCAAATGACAAGCTACCTGCAAGGAATATAAATCCTTCCATTCCCCACCATCCAGTCAGAGCTGAAGAAGTTTCTTGGACAAGAAGCGAAACATCTTCAAAACAAACAAACAAACAAACAAGAAAGTGCAGTTGCCTCTTGAAAAAAAGCATCTTTGGGACAACTATGACCTGGATGATTGAGAATCTCCATAGACAGGTTGTGAGTCAATGAAGGCTAGATT
This sequence comes from Bothrops alternatus, assembly GCA_034064705.1. NCBI lineage: Eukaryota > Metazoa > Chordata > Lepidosauria > Squamata > Viperidae > Bothrops > Bothrops alternatus. Next base: position 2,216,405 of record JARGCV010000051.1, on the reverse strand, counting down.
GAAACCTTATAAAGAATGGTCATCTCAAGCCCTGGAAACCCTTTATTTCTCAGAAAATTCAAGTCTGGGCCTGTACTAGAATGTCAGTGGCTGTGGTTACTGTCGTCCCGGTACAACCAGCTGACTCCATCGCTGTCTATTGGGGGCGAGTCAGTGGCCCCCACGGGAAGGGCTCGCAACTTGGGAGTCCTCCTAGATTCACGGCTGTCCCTTGAGGACCATCTGACGGCCGTGGCCGGGAGGATGTTTTACCAGATTCGTCTGGTACGCCAGTTGCGCCCCTTCCTAGATAAGGACGTGCTACGCACGGTCACCCATGCCTTTGTCACTTCCAGACTGGACTATTGTAATGCTCTCTATATGGGGCTCCCCTTGAAGTGCACGCGGAGGCTTCAACTGGCGCAGAATGCGGCCGCGCGGGTGGTAGTGGGGGCACCCTGGCGGGTATGAATGGCCCCTATCCTGCGCGAGCTGCACTGGTTGCCGGTGGTCTTCCGGGTGCGCTTCAAGGTGTTGGTCACCACCTTTAAAGCGCTCCATGGCATAGGACCCAGTTATTTACAAGACCGCCTTCTGCCAGTAAATACCTCCCATCGACCAGTTTGCTCCCACAGAGAGGGCCTCCTCAGGGTGCCATCGGCTAAGCAGTGTCGGCTGGTGGCGCCCAGGGGGAGAGCCTTTTCTGTGGGGGCACCGACGATGTGGAACGAGCTCCCCCCAGAACTCCGGACATGTCATGATCTCCGCACCTTCAGAAGAGAACTGAAGACTCATCTCTTCAATCAAGCCGGCCTGGCCTAGATCTCCTCGGGTTTTAAAATTTTTAAACAAGGCTGTTTGGGTTTTAGAATTGGGTTTTTAACAGGTTTTTAGCAACAGCCTTGTATTAATATTAATTTAATTTATTTTTAAATATTTATTGTTTTTATGTTTTTACTCTGTTGTGAACCGCCCCGAGTCCTACGGGAGAGGGGCGGTATAAAAATTTAATAAATAAATAAAATAAAATAAATTACAAAGTAAGTGATTCCTAGCTAACATTACAGTCTTTTGAGAAAATTAGATGGTGTGCTTTCTCTGTTATTCAGTTATACTTCAGGTACGAACAATACTGCACAGTATACATGTTTTTCTTAGCAAGGCCATCTTGCAGAGAACAAGATGTAAATTCCCAGTCAATATTTCTGGTTAATGTCAAGCAAACATAAGGGAGTAAATCACACACACACATACACACACACACACACACACACACACACACACACACGTGTGTGTGTGTGTGTGTGTGTGTGTGTGTGTGTGTGTAGGTCTTTGGTTATTCGAGTTTTCTCCCGCGTAAAATTGGAAGTGTCTTGGCGATGTTTCAACTAAGTCCCATTTGTCATCTTTAAGCTGGTGTTTTAGGCTTCGTGCTTCTACGGTAGGAGCAATGTGCGATCGTAGCTGTTTCTTCCTTTTAACTGCCAGTGGGGGTATGAACTGATTGGGTGGGAGCTTGGCTGTGTTCTGATTGGGTGGAGGTGTGTTCTGATTGGTTGGGGCTTGGCTGTGCTCTGATTGGATGGGAGAGTGTTCTGTTTGGGTGGGGGCTTTGTTGTGCTCAGGTTAGTCTGAGTTGCAGGGGGATTTGAGATGGTGAGCTGCGTTGCTGTTGTTTGGTTTCACATTCGTGGTCGTGCCTCATCTTCATGGTGGGTATCAGTTTGCTTCATGTATGGATTGGAGGGGTTTAAAGTGGCTAATGATGCAGCTGTGGTCTGGCTTCTGGTTTGTGGTCGTGCCACATCATTGGTGTGGGTTTGGGTTTGCTTTTTGCCTGGATGTGTGGTGGTGACATCCTGTGTGGTTTTTGTGAGTGTGGGTCTGGTGTCATTCTTTGTGTTAGGGACTGGTTTATCAATAAAGGCAGGTTTCCAAATGGCTGGTAGGCGGGAGGTATCATCTCGTTTGTTCATGCTGTGTGGGCGTTTTTCTATCTCAGTGGCTTCTCTGATTAATCTGTTATTAAAGTGTTCAGTTTTGGCGATAGTTCTGGTCTTTTTAAAGTCAATTTCATGACCTGTGGCTTTAAGGTGTTGGACCAGGGAAGAAGTTGGTTCCTCTTTTTTGACTGAGTTTTTGTGTTCTTCAGTGCATGCACTTATTCTTCTGTTGGTTTGTCCGATGTATGTGGTGGGGCAAGCAATACATGGGATTTCATATACCCCTTGATTTTCTAACTCAATTTTGTCTTTGGGGTTTCTTAGGATGGTGGATATTTTTCTGTTTGTGCAGAAAGCTGTCTTGATGTTATGTTTGTGGAGGATCTTGCTGGTCCTGTCTGTGGTGCCTTTTATGTATGGGAGGAGGGCCATGCCGTTTTCTTGTTCTCTGTCTTGGATTTTAGTGGGGGTTTCTTTTTGGATTAGGTTGGAAATCTTATTTCTTTGGAATCCGTTGGATGAGAGTGTGTAGTTCGGTTTTTAGGTGTTGTTCGTCAGCTAGGCGTTTTGTTCTGGAGATGAGTGTCTTGGCTACGGAGTTCATCTGTGCTGGGTGGTGGTGTGAGAGTGCGTGCAGATAGCGGTTTGTATGTGTTTTCTTCTGGTAGATGGTGTGTCCTAGGGAGCCATTGGATTTCTTGTAGACTAAGACATCCAGGAAGGGAAGTTGGTTATTAGCTTCTGTTTCCATGGTGAGCTGTATTTTGGGTGTAGGCTGTTGAGGTGTGTGAGGAACTTGTCCAGTTTTTCTTTCCTATGTGGCCAGATTACGAAGGTGTCATCTACATATCTGAGCCAGAGTTTGGGTTTGTGATCAGATTTTTCAAGAGCTTGGGTTTCAAAGTGTTCCATATAGAGGTTTGCAATGACAGGTGGGAGGGTTGATCCCATGGGTGCTCCTTCTATTTGTTTGTATTTTTTTCCATTATAGATGAAGTATGTGTTGGATAGGCAGTGGTTGGTCAGATCTAGGATGTGTTTGGGGGGTTATATTTATTTTGGATAGCTGTTAAGGCTTCTTTGATTGGCACTTGGGTGCCAATATACATACACACACACATGTACATGCATACATACATACAATCAAGAGTTGGTAAATGTGCAAAGGGTGCTTACAATATGGTCCCAAAATTTTGACCCCCCCCCAACAAAAAGGTTTCTTTTTCATGGCTATCATAGAAATGCATTAGTCTTTATCTTCCTTTCTTTGGTTACTTTTGTGATTTATATTGATCCAAAATATTTTCAACTGTGCTGTGCTTTTTTCTCCTGACTGTTTCAACACATAAATTGGATTGCCAGCACTTCAGATGCTTTCTAAAGGGAAAATCATTGCAGGGTATGCTGAATGACACAAAATAGAAGTGGGAAATATTTCTTCTATCATTTCTTTATGTACATTAGGAGTTTGAAAAACTATTTGAGTATAATTTCTTTTTTTGTATTTATATCTATATATCTATAAACTCTTCTCAGTTTATCAGCTTCTGACAATATTCAAATGAAGGCAAATGAAAGCAGTTTGATCCCTACACATCAGCTCATGTCAGAATAAACATGAATGGGCTTATTGTTGAAATACGAGTGTGATTGTATTATTATTATTTTTTTAGCCCTGGAATATAGACTCACCATTAGCTTTTACATCAAGGCTAGAGTAGGCACCCTAGTGAAAGCTTGATTATTAGGTTTTATAATTATAATTATCTTTTCATGAGAGGGTAGGAACATAATTCAAGAGGAAGTGAACAGGTTCTAAACACTTTCTGTAAATGAAAGATTTTTTCAAAACATTTGTATTTTAAGATCCAAATGAGAATTCCATTCTAAGACAAGATAGATAACAATTGACATATTGCAAGAGTTCTTTAGGTGATATTTTTATTAATGCCTAATTGCAAGTTAAGATAATGTGATCCATACTAAACACCTAATACTGTTTAAATTCAGTTCTGTTAAATTGGCAAGAAATTTATCAGCAGGAACAAATGTATTAACAGGAACACAAGTGTAATAAATTTGATAGCAATTGGTCTATGCAGAAAATACCCAACTTTAAAAAGTTACTTAATTAAATGAAGGTGAACATTTCATTATGTTCTAATGGAAGAAATAACTATCAATATGTTTCAAAACATTTATTGTATTTAATGCAGTTTTATACTGTTTCTCATTAAAAAAGCAATCTTGAAGTTGTTTGCAGTAAAACAGTACACTAATACTTTATTAGTGTACTGTTTTATCAGTATACTAATTTATCAGCTCCTTTATTAACTGAGTGCTTCTCTCCTTTGTATATTCATAAGTATTGGCTGCATATTAAGATTACATCAAAATGGTACCATATGTGTGCTGCCGCATGAAACCCAGCGACCGGTTAGGGCCCACAGAGTCGGCCTTCTCCAGGTCCCGTCAGCCAGACAGTGTCACCTGGTGGGGCCTAGGGGAAGAGCCTTCTCTGTTGCGGCCCCGGACTTCTGGAATCAACTCCCCCCGGAGATCCGTATCGCCCCCACCCTCTCCGCCTTTCGTAAACTGCCTAAGACACATCTTTGCCGACAGGCCTGGGGCAGTTAACATCTTGCCCCTAGCCAGTGTATGTTTGTGTGTATGTTTGTTGGATGACTGGTTTTTTAATTTAGGTTTTTTTTAATATATATGTATTTTTATGTAGATTTCTATTTATGCTGTGAGCCGCCCTGAGTTCCCGGAATAGGGCGGCATAGAAATCCAATAAATTGAATTGAATTGAATTATAACCCAAATCCTGTCATTACATAATTGTGTCCCAATGTCTGATGCTTTGTATCCCTATTTGCTCTTCCAAATGCCAGAAACCTGCTAGTATCTCATTATCTTCTGTCAAGATATGTAAGAAATTATACCCACTGTTGTGTCATTTATTTACATGATTCTTTTTTATCTTATAATTATTTTCTCTTATGATGACTGACATATCTGTGTTAGTCATAATACTTCCAATCGTAGATATCTCAACAAGTATTAAGTATGAATGGTATTTTGATAGATTGAACATTTCACACTTCAGCAGAATATCTACCTTGAACTGCTACAACTGATTGAATTATAAGTGCAAGTGCAAATGGCAATATAATATATGATTTTAAATTCAGATAAAAATTTGAAAATCTGAGCTCATGAGAAGGAAAGAAGAAGGAAGGCTTGCAATGAAAAACAAAAACATTTTGTTGGTTGAGTCTGGATGTAAGAATGTGCTCATTTGCAATATCAATCCTTGCTTATTATATGTGTGACATATGTATCATATATGTATGAAAGCCTAGAGTCACTTTGGATAGTGAGATAGGTAGCATATAAATTTAAAGAAATAAAAATAAAATTTTGTGACTATTAATGTCAATTTTTTGAAAAAAATCTACAAATGAAATAAATCTTAGAAATGAGCAATTAGATTAAACATTCAGTTAATACTATCCATAACTTTGAACAAAAAGGCTATATCCTTAGGGCTCATTTTTTAAACTTAGGAATCAATTAAAAGTTGTGACTTTTATTCTGCAGTTTGGAACTTTACCTTCTTGGTTTATGGCTGACTGATATATATGATGCACAAACACGAACACATTTCAGGTTTATTTCTGGCTTATTTATTGACCCTTTCCAGCTTCACAGATGTGTAAGCCAAGTGGAGTAAAACAAAAAACAACAACAAATTTACTAGAAAAAACAAGATCTTTGTGCTCATCTGCAAAAAACAAAACAAAAAAAACACATTCTGGCTTGTTTCTGCCTTGTTCAAATTATTATTAAACCATGTAATATGCAATATGTGTACTCCAGCAATCACTGTGTACTGTATCTGTCCATTACAGATTTTGAAATCCAGTTCCAATGCCTACTCCCATATATAATACATTAAGCATAAACTGATTTTACCACGAAGTATAGGTGACAAGGATTAAACTTAAACCCTTCCTTGTCATGCTTGTTTTCTATCTGTGTAAATATTTTTTTTCTAAATGGCTGAGCTTTCCAAAACCATCATCCTACCATCTGTGATCCTGTGCTGTGATTATGCAAACTCATCCTCCCAGCTAAGATAAAAATAGCAGTTACCAAAATAATGAACAGACAAAGATGGGCCTATTCACAAAATAAGCAAGCCTGTTTGTTCCTCTGTGTGAAATTAAATGGACAAGAATTTTTCCATTACAAAGTACCTAAGTATGGGTGTCTGTTTGGAAAAAGAGTACTTGCTGGAATGTTTGTATTGTAACTTTAATCTTCCTCCTGATCCTAAATTCTTGTTTCTTGGATTAACTGATCCCAGTATAGACCGTAGGTAGGGTGAAAATCTGACAATCTGCTATAAAAATGTAAACAAGAATACTGAAATTCAACAAGCTTTTCTTTCTGCTAGTTATAATTTCTATTGCATTAAAGATCTCTGTGTTTTCTGAAGACAAAATCTTGGTAATTTTAAAGCCAACTGTTTTTCTTAATAGTGAGCATGCTGATACATAGCTGGGGGGGGGGGGAGGTAGGAGACTAAATAATGGGAAAACCAAACTGCCCCAAGCCTTGAGGATCAAATGAAAGCATAGAGCCAAGGTAGAAATAAACTGACTTTTAATATCACCAGCTGGTAATAATGTCAAATCAATCATCTGGTGCTGATTGCAAAATAGTACAAAACACTGATGCAAAAGTATCCTTAGCTAGGTTTAGTATGTCATACAAACCCAGCCAGTGCACATTAGAGAAAGGCAGCCTCTTAAATCCAAATGCATTTTATGTTTATAATGGATCATAAAAAAATAATAAAACAGCCCTCTGTGTAGTCATTTAACACCAGTAAAAATTTATGTTGGGGTGCTTGTCTTTAATTTTGCTTCCTTTAATTTTACTGGCATGGGCTTTCTCTCATTCATGTTTGTATTTTGAGATGGTTTCTCCCCCATATTTACTTATCTTCTTTGCCAATTCTATTATGTCCCAATGTAGGCAACTAATTTTGTAAGCCAGCAGCTGAAGCTGCTTAAGACTTTGTTCAGAGTAATGAGTTATTAACTGCTTCCAGTGAAAAAATGGTGAATAAAATGTGATCCCTATTCTTACATATGTTCACCATTAGGAAACTTGCTGCTACAGTATTTTCAATTATTACATTTTCCGTTTTAAAAGCTGCTCTATTATCCTGTGTTTTCCTATTGTTGCCCAGAACATTGAGATCACTGTCTTTCAAAATGTCTTTGGCTACCACTTCCCACCTTGGAATTTGTAAATAGTCAACATCTTTCATCCCCTTTCCTTATTGCAAAAGGGCTGGCAATTATTTCCTGCATCTTGACCAAGAAGATTAGGTTGGAGAGAAAAGGCTGGAAATATTTTAAATAGCTGAAGGTCTAAGGCTCAATTTCATCTGGGTGACAATAAGCACCCCTTTCTCCAACATGATGGCTTTGATACCGGGTACTTTAAAGCCAATAACGTGTCTTAGAAATCAATAGGAGAGGATATTTGTAACTTAGGGTTGAACTGTGGGGTCCCTGGTGCTCTCTGAGCTTGGTTTCTCTGTTTTCTTGCAGTCATTTCATTACCCAACTAATAACATCATCCATTCTAGGGTTCAAAACTAGCATGGATAATGTTACTGAGTTGGGTAATGAAATGTCTGCAAGAAAACTACCAAGCTCAGAGAGCACCAAAGACCCCACAAATCAGAAAGCTTTTGTTTATTTATATGTTCAAACCTCTACAAATGCCCAATAGCTCAATGCTGAATTTGAGTAGATAATCTTCTCTACCACTCCATATCAAGGCAGGCTGATGAAGAAAAGAGACAGACATCAATTCCATCAGTGCAAGACTGGGTGCTTTTAAAAATAAAGTGTAAAAGTAATTTTCATTTTTGTCAGTTATTGTTTACCAAAAGGGTTTGATATGGTTTTTACAATAAATTAATCCCTCATCTTCATTATATGCTATAATTTGACACTATAGAACATAAGCCTTTATTTTTCATTCCACATATACAACTTTACATTAATTTGCATGTGCTTTTTAAAAAAAATATGTGTTGAAATAGCACATTTAGGGGGTGGATGGCAGGTCTTAAAAGTGCACACTTTTTTGGTGGACCTATTACAAGTGTAACTTTGTCTATCTGAGCCTTGGCTGTTTAATATTTCATTTCTATTCATTCGAGGCATGCACATTTCTGATTTGGTTATTATCATTCAACGTGTAATGGCTTCATAAATTACATTATTTCCTTCTAAGGATATTAAGGAAATTTATTTGTTTTCCAAGTCCTACGCATGATGTAGTTACAGTGGGAATCTAGTGGCTGATCTTATATCTTGCTGACATCATGACTTCTGTTAGATTGTAGCTTTGTTAAGCCTGCCATCTTGGGCACAATTAACTACAACATCCTGAAATAAGTGGCATTTACTCCCTATAATGTTGCAGACGATTAAATGGTTAACTCCTAGCAACACATTCATTGAATGATGACTCTATTTAATAAAAGTTCTTGTTGTGCTTACAGATTGCTTGTTGCATGTAGTTGGTACTATTTTTTTTTAACCTTAGTACTGATCTTTATTGTCATCTGTTATGCTTTGGTTTGTTTACTTTCTTGGGAAGTCATGTCTTAGCAGTTTGACATGCAGTCTGAATTGGAAAATTAGGAAGCTTAATATGAGAACAATGTAAACTAAAAATGTAAAAATTATGCTGTTGACCTTACAAATGACTTCAGGGATTTACTAATAAGCCACCAGAGAATTTCACAACTGACATGCAGCAATAGCATTAATAACTCATACTGCATCACACAACTCTTGTCTTTTGCCTGTAGTGCAGAGATATGTATTCTCCCCATGCATCATTTCTGGGAATTTATATTCATCTTTTTTATTTTAATGTAGAAATTTTTAGTTTTACTTTGTGCCATGTCCAAGAGTCCCAGCAAATGTGCCATATGAAAAAGGCACAATCTTAGTTTGCTCGCTCTTATATTGTATTTTTTACTTGCATAATGTAAATCAAATGCGTTATTGTTTAACAAAAGTCAGAAAGCAGTGAACTGATTACTGTACTATACATTTGTGCCATAGTCACCCTTCTATCCACAACTGTGAAGATAAGAAAAAGTTAAAGGTTTCCCCTGTCCAGTTGCGTCCGACTTTAAGAGACAGTGCTCATCTACATTTCCTAGATGGGGGGGCAGTGTTGTCCAAATACACTTCCATGGTCTTGTGGCCATATACCAAGGCACATAGAACATTGTTACCTTCTCATCAAAGTGATACCTATTTATCTACTTGCATTTGCATACTTTCAAACTGTTAGGTTTTGGGGGTTTGTTTATTTATTTATTTATTTATTTATTTAGATTTCTATGCCGCCCTATTCCAAGAACTCAGGGCGGCTCACAACATGGATACAACATGTAGAAATCTAGAATTAAAATACATTGTAAAAAACCCGTTAATTAAAACCAATCACCCAAAACAGACATGCAAACATACATACACTGGCTGGGGCAAGGTGTTAACTGCCCCAGCCCTGTTGGCAAAGATGGGTCTTTAATAATTTGCGAAAGGTATGCAATAGACTAGATACAGTAGATAGACCATATATAAGAGAAACACCAACCAAACAAAAGGTACTCGGAGTATACTTGAAGAGGGAAAGGAGGAGGGAAGAACGTTTACTAAAACAGATGTTTACAAAGATTAATACCTAATGTTGTATGCTATGTTCTAGGATGATTGTTTAGCAATAGGATCTTTGGTTTAATGTTGATCACATTAATATGGAACCAGATAAGAGAAACACCAATCAAACAAAGTGTAACAGGAGTATAGTTGAGGCTAGACGCGAGGAGTGGGGAAAAAGGCTTACTAATTCAGACGTTTTCAATGACGAATACTTAGTATTGTATATCAGGTGCCATGATGATTGCTGCATAATATGTTTTTATGTTCAATGTTGATTGTTTTAATAAAAGAATTTTATAATAATAAAAAATAATAATTTGCGAAAGGTGGAGAGGGTGGGGGCAGTACAGATCTCCGGGGGGGAGTTGATTCCAGAGGGCTGGGGCCACAACGGAGAAGGCTCTTCCTTTAGGCCCCGCCAGGCGACACTGTCTGGCTGACGGGACCTGGAGAAGGCCGACTCTGTGGGCCCTAACCGGTTGCTAGGTTTCATGGGGCAGCAGACGGTCCCGTAAGTAACCTGGTCCAATGCCATGTAGGGCTTTATAGGTCATAACCAACACTTTGAATTGCGTTCGGAGACCAATTGGCAGCCAATGCAGCTCGCGGAGTGATGTTGAAATGTGGGCATTTCTAGGTAGGCCCAATACTGCTCGCGCAGCTGCATTCTGCATTACCTGAAGTCTCCGAACGTTTTTCAAAGGTAGCCCCATGTAGAGAGCATTGCAGTAGTCGAGCCTCGAGGTGATAAGGGCATGAGTGACTGTGAGAAGAGACTCCCGGCCCAAATAGGGCCGCAGCTGGTGCACCAGGCGAACCTGGGCAAATGTCCTCCTCGCCACAGCTGAAAGATGATGTTCCAAATTTAGCTGTGGATCGAGGAGGACACCCAAATTGCGGACCCTCTCTGAGGGGGTCAAAAACTCCCCCCCCAGGGTGATGGACGGACAGATTGAATTGTCTTTGGGAGGCAAAACCCACAGTCACTCCGTCTTGTCGGGGTTGCGCTTGAGCTTGTTAGCACCCATCCAAACCCTAACAGCCTCCAGACATCGGCACATCATTTCTGCTGCTTCACTGAAGTGACACAGGGTGGAGATGTAAAGCTGGGTATCATCAGAATACTGATGATATCTCACCCCGTGTCGTCGGATGATCTCACCCAGCGGTTTCATGTAAATATTAAACAGCAGAGGGGAGAGGACTGATCCCTGAGGGACCCCACAAGGGAGGAACCTAGGGGTTGACCTCTGACCCCCTGCCAACACCGACTGCGACCGACCAGTGAAGTAGGAGGTGAACCACTGCAAAACAGTGCCCCCAACTCCCAACCCCTCCAGCCGGCGCAGAAGGATTCCATGGTCAATGGTATCGAAAGCCTCTGAGAGGTCAAGTAGCACCAGGATAGTAGAATGTCCCCTATCCCGGGCCCGCCAGAGATCATCCGTAAGCACGACCAAAGCAGTTTCCATGCAGTAGCCGAGCCTGAATCCTGACTGCTGAGGGCCTAGATAATCGGCCTCATCCAAGGACTGTTGGAGCTGGAGTGACACCACCTTCTCAACAACCTTCCCTATAAAGGGAAGATTGGAGACAGGACGATAGTTGTTTAACACAGCTGGGTCCAGGGAAGGCTTCTTGAGGAGGGGGCACACAATTGCCTCCTTGCAGGGAGCTGGAAAGGACCCCTCCCTCAGGCATTGACAATCTCCTGAACCCAGCCCTGCATCTCCTTCCTGCTGGCCGAAACCAGCCAGGAGGGGCACGGGTCCAATAAACAGGTGGCGGAATTCACAGCTCCCATGGCCTTGTCCACTTCATCGGGTGCTACCGGGTCAAACTCCTCCCACAAAACAGGATCAAGACGAGTCCCTGTCATCTCGACTGACTCATTGTCAGCCGACACTGCGTTCCAATTGGAGTCAAGGTCCATCCGAATCTGGGCGATTTTATCCGCGAAAAACTTATTAAAATCCTCAGCACTACCCTGCAAGGGTGCATCAACCCCCCCCGATTAAGGAAGGAGCAAGTCACCCTAAACAGGGCGGCTGGGCGGGATTCCGCAGATGCAATCAAGGCGGAATGATCCGCGCATCTTGCCGCCTTGAGCGCCACCTGATAAGTCTTGATATAAGATCTTAATAGTGTTTGGTCAGATTCAGATTTACTTTTCCTCCATCGCGTCTCTTCTGGCGCTTCATCCCCCTGAGTTCCTCAGTAAACCAAGGAGATCTCCTGGGTCTGCTACCACAGAGAGGTCGCAGTGGTGCAATCCGGTCAAGAGCCCCCTTCGCAGCCATATTCCAGGCCGTAACCAAGGACTCTGCCGAACTGTGAATGAGAGAATCCGGTATTTCCCCAAGCGTCCTCTGAAAACTCTCTAGGTCGATCAGACGTCTGGGGCGGAACCACCTAATCGGTTCCGCCTCCCTGCAGGGGAGGAGTGGAGCCTTGAAAACAAGCCGTAGCAGAAAATGATCTGACCATGACACAGGCAAGATATCTAAGCCCCTTAAATTCAGATCGTTGCTCAACTGTTCTGAGAGGAATACCATGTCGGGGGTGTGTCCCTTCTCGTGTGTCCCTTCTACTTGAGTCAGGTTCATGGTTGCCATGGTGGCCATGAACTCCTGCGCCAACCCAGAGGATTCGCTGAGTGATGGAACATTTAAGTCCCCCAAGACAACAAGCCTGGGGAACTCAACTGCCAACCCAGCAACCTCCTCAAGTAGCGCAGGCAGGGCTGTTGACACGCAGCTGGGGGGCAGGTACACGAGCAACAAGCCCACCTGAACTCCTAGGTCCAACTTCACAAGGAGCAACTCACAACCCGCAATCTCAGAAGCAGCGAGCCTGCGTAGGCTAAAGGTCTTCTTGGCTATAATAGCCACTCCCCCCCCCTTCTCTGGGGTCGTGGCTGATGCCATTAGGTATTTTATTGGGATTATGTTGTAGAATTCTGGGCAAATTATAATAAAATTCTTTCTTAATGGATTATTTTATGCTAATTGTCACAGGGAGTTGGACTTTTAGCGTGCAGTCAAACAAAACTCACATTGCACAAAGATTTTCTGATGGCCTAGCTTTTTAAATTAAAAAACTATGTAAGGTATATAATATGCAGTAAGTTGCAGCTAAACTGCACTATCCTCTCCCAGTGTTTGACTTTGAAAAATTTTGACATGCAGTCAAGCAGTAAATTAATTATGTCTTACCTCCTTTTAGTGATTAGTTCTCTGCCTCCAATAATGTACTTTCATTACCATTACAAAGAGTATATTTAACTTAAGTTAACACCTTGCATATACAGCCATTACCAAATTTACCCTTTAGGATAATCAAGGACATTAATTAAGTTTGACTGGCAATATTTTGTGGCTAATAGAGCATTGATTTTCTTCTTGGGTCTTCTCTAGAACTTCTTCTCCATTTGTGAACAGTTAGACATGAATTTTCAAAGATTTTTCCCTTCATCCAGAAACTCTTTAATAATCTTCCAAGATTCCACACTGGAACCTGCGTTCAGCAGCCAAAATTGCCGAAATCCAACTTAGTTTGCCAAAAATTGTTTTCTTTTCCTTATACTCTAAAATTTCACCTGTGTTTTTGCCAGCATATCAGCCTATTTTTATTTTTTCTCCCCCTCTTGGGAGAGCTTCTGCGGAGAAGTTAATAACCATCCAGGTACAATGGATTGTGTGTGTTTGAGAAATGATTTGATCATGTTAATGTGTTAAAACTGCGGAGGCTTTGGTGCTCTCTGAGCTTGGTTGGTTTCTTGCATATGTTTCATTACCAAATTAGGTGTATCAATGCACTGATGATGTTACCTAATTTGGTAATGAAACGTCTGCAAGAAAACCACCAACCTCAGGAAGCATCAAGGACCCCATAATTTAACCCTGAACTACAAATATTCTCTTCTAATGTATTAAGAAGATAATCATTCCTGTTATTTTTCATGAGGTACCCATACATTTACTGCTAAAAGTTATTCTGTATGATAGATCTAGAATTTCTGTTAAGAATTCAGCGAGAAAAAGTTATTCTACATCAACAAAAACCGTAATTCGAAGAATGACCGTTAACTAGGGAAATAATGTTTAAGATAGAACTCATAAATTTCAGTGCCCTAGGAATAATGCCGGCAAAAATATCAGTAGCGAAATATATGCTGCTTAACTTCTTGACATTTTCAATTTCAGTGAGGAAGAATAAATTTATGATTTTTAATTTTTTTGGTTGTAAAATTAGGTTGTGGGTTGATTGGCCTTTTTTTTGTAGCCTTTACTTTCTCGAGTTAGATAAATGCACTGTTGTATTTGATTCTTTAGATGCTCTTTTCTCACTTTTAATCTTTGGGATCAGGTAAGGGAAGTTTGAGGATATGTTTCTCTCTTTTTCATTAACATCAATCTTTGATTAGTATTCTTCAGAGACAAGAGAGAAGGACAAATAAATCAGACCCAATGGGCTGTTATTGTTTTCTGACATGGTGATTGTGAAAGAGAAAGCTTTTTGTCCCATTGAAAGGTAACATAGCAGGAGTGAGCAACTGTGGTCCTTTATGACCTATGGACTTTAACTCCCAGAATTTCTGAGCCAGTTGCCCACCCTAGGATATAATTAACTCTTCCAGAAAAAAATAGATTTATCATTTGGTGTTTTGCTCATTTGTGTCCAGATAGATGCAACCTTGGCAAAAAAAGGTCGTAAAATTGATGAGACTCACTTAAGAACCATATTGCTTAGCAGCAAAAATTCTGATCCCAATTGCAGTTGTAAGTTGAGGACTACCTGTATTTCCTTTCCTTTCCTCCTCTTCCCTCCCCTCTTTTCTCCCCTCCCTTCCCCTCCTCATTTCATTTACAATGGGAGTCTGGGCAGTGTCACATTAATTTTCTTTGTTTGTGTGAATAACATTCATAAAATCATAAATCCAAAATCCAAAACTATTTTTTGACCTATTGGTTTATTTGATATTTTCATCGCATGCTTTGGACAGCCCCACAAAATGGTTGTTATGGGTGAATTTGCCTATTCATGAAAAGGTTGATCATAATATCTTTGGTCCATTACAAAACTCCCACTTGATGGGGGGGGGAAACCTGTTCAGGTAGTTCTGTCTCTTCTAGCTGTGCTCTTTATGATTGTCACTTATTTTGAAGTACAATAAATGGAAGCACCCAACTCTTCATTCGAGGTCTAGGTACAGCCCAATGGTTTCCTTTCTTTTTATATAATAAAAATAAAATGAAAATTGGGGAGGCGTAGGAAGTCTGGAGGGATACTGAAAGATTGGTTCATAGATATATTGCTGCTGATTGCTAAGTTCAGCTCTAAGTATTTTTACTGTTAGCTTGAAATATCCAAAGAATATTAAATAGATATCAACTCCCTTCATCATTGCATTTCATTGCGTCTGTAGAAGTAAGGTACAGGCGTAAGTGCTAATAGCTTAAGTTACTGTCTGCTGCACATTTAATTGGTGGGTGACCCTAGCCAACTCCATGAAACTAATTCCAAATAAATGTCAAGCTCAGTCCAAGCACAAGAGATCAGCCAGAGTTAGTTCTTTATTTGCTTATATACAGTACACAGAATCTTGCCAGGTGAAACCCTTACTGCTCTCATCCTAAAGGATATACCGTGGGAGATTCTAGAGCAGGGGTCTTTAAACTTGGCCCTTTTATGACTTGTGGACCTCAACTCCCAGAATTCCTCAGCCAGCGTGCTTGGCTGAGGAATTCTGGGAGTTGAAGTCCGCATAAAAGGGCCAAGTTTGAAGACCCCTGTTCTAGAGAGTGTCTATCCTTATTTTGATGTGGGATGAATTTTCCTTTCATCACTTTGGCATTTGGCCAATGAGAGTGCTAATGATTGCACTTTAACAACCCCATAACTTACCAATTTTGGATTTCAGTAAGAAGACTGGAAGTAACAGAGCACAAAACGTCAGTAACAGATATTGATCATTTTGGGCAACCCTGACCTTTGCAGTTACTGAGAGTTGACACTGACTTGATGACATATAATCAATCAATCAGTCAATCAATCAATCATTGTATCTAAAGGAAGTCACTGCATTCTTTTCACTGTCAGCAAATTGAAACAAGGCCAGGTGAAGGCCTAAGAAACAAATCTGTACATTTTATAATGCCTTCTAGATGCAGTTAATCATTTTTTCATGTGAGGATGCTTGTTTGAATTTTTTAAAAAATAGTGAATGACCTGTGCCCCGGAAGACTTCTTCTGTTCCTGCATTTATGAAGATCCCCCCCCAAAAAAAATCCTCTTAAAGGGATCCTTTATAGCAGACATGTCAAACTCACGACATCACGTGATGTCGCGTGACGTATCATGACTTTTTCCCCATTGCCGGCAATGGGGTGGGTGTGGTTTTGGTGTGATGCATCCGGCCCATGAGCCAGCAGTTTGACATGCCTGCTTTATAGCAACAGTGAGGGAGATTGGCTTTCCCTGTTAATTAAAACAGAATAATTATTAAGAAGACATTTGAACTTGGATTACCCATGTGCACTGAATGTAAATATTCTGCTAAGCACTAGGCAAATCTGTAGTGTCAGCAGTTACAAAAATAGCTTTTTAAAAATGAATTCAATAAAGTAGGTGTTTAGAGCTTTCAGCTCAGCAGATTTGCTTTAATAGGAGGAATTATCATTTCCAGAAGTATATGATCTACCTGCTCTCTAAACATTTGTCTTCGTATGCCAGTTACAAAATAATGTCAACGTTTCGAAACTTCCATTCTGTGATTTTCTGGTGAAGGACAGACATACTGGAAGTGTGTATGTATTTCTACCAGTGTTAATATGACTATTGATTAATAGTTTGAGAAATGTTGTAAGAAACTCAGAAGGCAGTTGCTGCTTTTTGTAAAGAAAGTATTTACTTTTTCAATTTCAGCTCTTGGAAAGCCATGTAATTTACTTTCCCACCAAGCTTTGAGAACTGTCACTTGGAGGGTGAAGGTTTGTTCTCCGAGCTTGTGGGTTGTTTTCCAAACATTTCATTACCAGGTTAGGTAACATCTTCAGCAGAGAATCCAAATCAACTGCACAACCAATCAGAGACAACACCAACCCTCAACCAACCCACGCAAGCCCCCCCACCAGCCGTTCACCTCCCAATGGCCCTGACCTGATTTAACCTCCTCATCACAAAACCCATCACAAGCCTCTCACCGATGACTCACACCTGAAACCCTTATAAACAGAAGACACTGACACTGACATCCCCTAAACTCTGCTGAAGATGTTACCCAGCCTGGTAACGAAACGTTCGAAAACCCACAAGCTTGAAGAATGAACCTTCTTCACCCTCCATCTACCCCAAGTTACAGATATTCACCACTATTACGAACTGCTACTTTATCCAGTAAATTTAATAATGTAGTGAGCATATCCAAAACAGCTTGTAAAAATTCCAGGTCAAGCTGTATTTGTAATCCATGGAAGTCAGATGACTTCAAAACAACTTTTATTTGTAATTGTAATCCATCCTGTAAAAAAGGGAAATTCAAAAAGATTCTTCTCTTTTGCAGCCACAATCTCCAGGATTATAGATTCCAAGGACATCAAAAAGTTTAAACTATAAGCTGTGTCTGGGCATCTAGCCAAGTTCTAGGGCTCCAGTCATAACAGCTAGATAAAATTAAAAATGAAAGGCTAAATGTAGTTCTTAGTTTTGCCAGTAGATGTCATTAGATGTCCATGGAAGTTAAAATCCAATGGTTTCCAAACAAGGAATAATAATAAAAAAGATTTATAAATGCAAAAGTTTCCCAAAATATCCTTCTTCTGTCCCTCAATTATCTTCACAATGTTATTATAAGTCAGTTTCAATTTCCCCCAAAGTTTAAACCGCCGCTTATAGTTCAGGAGAGAGAAACCCCCCCTCCCTAAAGCTTGAGGATTTCTTGCTTTTGGGAGTTTTTTCTGGAACTGGTATTTTTCATTTGTAGAGAAATAAGGGAAAATAGTCTCACCCAGATCAGCTGTTTTACTTTCTGCTTGTTTGTGTTCATTGTCTCCGACGATCAGCAGCTTCTGGCTGGCCACATGGGTGCAGTCAGCCTTTCTTCCTGCCAGTTCCGAGGGCGTCTTTGGATCAAGCTGGTCAGCTACCACTGGCCCACGATCTGCAAAGCTTTGCCCATTCTCTAGTCACCTCTACGGGGCAACTTTTGGTCCTGTTGGACCCCCCCCAGTGGGTAGAAATCAGGCATGGGGAACAGAGCCTTGTTCCCCTGCACCCGTGTAGCCATGACATCACCAGAAACAAGAAACTTCTACTAGCAGAACACTTTGGATTACAAAATGTGGTATATTTTTTCCTTTTCCCCTTTTTGTTCTTTTTATTATCTATTATTTTTACTATTTACCTCTCCTATTTTTTAGGAGCCTATTGGATTACAAATTTACTTGATAGATTATAAACTATGATTAAAAGATAAAGATGAGCATTCCAAATCTATCTAAAGTGGGACAAAAAGTATTTTCTGCTCCCTCCTCTGCTTCTGTAAGTCCAGTTTATCAGAGATCAGTTGATACAATGCTCCAACAAGAAAAGGCTAATAACTTCCAAAAAGAAACTCAAGCGATGCTACAAGCAATCCAAGAGGCAATTGCTATTCACATGGCAGCAACAACGAGAAACCATGAGGAGATGAAAAGTGATCTTGATAAAATGAACCAAAAAATTAATAACATGGACTCTCAATTTGAACATTTCAAACAGATGGTCACAAAAAAACCAACAAAGAATTAAAAAAATAGAAGATAAATCAACTGAGGTTGACCAGAAATTAGAAGACTTAAAAGATGAAAACCAGAAATTGATGCAAATAAATGGAGAACTAGAAGACTCGACAGCTGTCATGGAAATGGAAAAGGCCTCATACTTTCTAAGATTTCAAAATATAATGGAAGATAAGAAAGAGGACCTTCTAGACCTGATAACGGAATTATTGGCAGATGCATTAGGAATTGGGAAACAGGAAATGGAAGGAGAATTAGATCAGATCTATCAAGTCAACTCAAACTACTCTACAAGAAATAAAGTCCCCAGAGAAGTACAAGTTAGATTTCTTAAAAGATCCATAAGAGACGAGATTTTGAGAAGAATAAGAGATGAACCTTTAAAATACAAAGAAAAAGAAATTATAGTAAGAGAATCCTGAAGAGAATATCAGTTTCTAACTAGAAAATTAATTGAAAAAGGAGTGAATTTCAGATGGCTGATTCCAGAGGGGATTTTTATCTATTGAGACACGAAAAGATATAGATATAGATATAGACACTTAAAGCAATGGAATTCTATGACAACCATAGAGTGTGGAAGGAGGTGATTTGAATCTGGTACAATGAGAGAAACAAAGAAACAGGAAGAGATGGCGATCGAAGGAGCAGACGAATCAAGAGAGGAGAAAGAAATTAAAAACACATACATAGAAGGAGCAAGACCAAGAGAACAGAGACAGATAAGATCAACTAGAAGATTAAGACCTAAATATAATTGAAAGAGATGGAGAAGGAAAGTGGGATTTTGTCAATGAATATAAATGGACTAAATTCTCCCTCAAAAAGGAAAAAGTTTTTTAAAATGGATATAATTTGCCTCCAAAAAACCAAATGCACAGGTTCAGAATAGGTGGTACCTGAGTCAATAGTAGTAACTGTGAGAGAGATCTTGGAGTCCTAGTGGACAATCAGTTAAATATGAGCCAGCAGTGTGCCACAGCTACCAAAAAAACCCAACACAGTCCTAGGCTGTATCAACAGAGAGATAGAATTAAGATTATGTGAAGTGTTAGTACCACTTTATAATACCTTAGTAAGACCACACTTGGAATATTGCATCTATGTTTGGTCACCAGAGTATAAAAAAGATGTTAAGATTCTAGAAAAAGTGCAAAGAACAGCAACCAAGATGATTAGGGGACCGGAGGCTAAAATATGAAGAGCAGTTGCAGGAATTGGGTATGTCTAGTTTAATGAAAAGAATGACTAAGGGTGACATGATAGCAGTGCTCCAATATCTAAGGGGCTGCCACAAAGAAGAGAGGGTCAACTTATTTTCCAAAGCATATGAAGGCAGGACAAGAAGCAATGGATGGAAACTAATCAAGGAGAGAACAAATCTAGAATTAAGATATTTCTTGACAGTTAGAACAATTAATCAGTTGAGTGATTTGTCTTCAGAAATTGTGGGAGCTTCAACACTGGAGTTTTTAAAGAAGAGATTGGACAACTATTTGTCTGAAATGGTATATGGCTTCCTGCTTGAGTAGGAGGTTGAACTAGAAGACTTCCAAGATCCCTTTCAACTCTGTTATTCCATACAGTTGCAGTGATGACTGCCAGTATTCAAACCTATATAATAACCACTGGCTATTTTTTATTTTAGAAAACCAAAACAATATTGACTTCTGCATTCCGAGTACTTTTGCAACCCCCTGTCTTAAGAAGCAGGAGTTCTCGAATGGTATTGTTACCAAACAAAATATCTACTGTATTATATTCTGGTTTGCTTTAAAAAATCCATTATAGTGTTATTTAAAAAAAATAAAATATTAAAAGGAGACATGTGAATAAAATAATGACAATTGGTTTAAAAATAACATTTTATTTTTTGGATGGTGAGATGGACAGCATATACATTTAATAATAAATTTTAAAAGAAACGTGTTGGCACCCTTTACTGAAAGCACAAAAATAGTCAGGACCAGTCATTTTTGGAGGAATTGTAGTCCATAATTTGAGAACAACACAGCAGAAAGCTCTTTCCTGACATCTGCAATTCTGAAATGTGTTTTTTCTAAATGTTAACAGCTTGTTAAATACCTGTTTAGAGAAATAGCTGGTCCTTGGGCAGTATAGGGCTTCTTTACATTTTAAACCAAAGCTTTGACTTGAGAAGACGGTGCTGATCTCTTTGCATTGGAGTAAAACTTCCAACTCATACTTCAGAAGGCACTCTAAGAGAAACTTTATGGAAAACACATTGAAATTATTTAAATGTTATTTGACTAAGGCACAAACAAATGTAGAAAAATAAACGTAGAATGAATCTTTTTCTCTATATATCACTATACATTAGAAGATGTATTTATGTTTTAGGAAATTTGGGAAATCCACTTAGCTTAATATTATCATCTTAGTTTTGGCTTCTTGTAAAGAGCCATAGTGGCACAGTGGTTAGAATGTGGTATTGCAGACTAATTCTGATGACTGCCAGCAGTTCGATTCCCATCGATTCAAGGTTGACTCAGTCTTCCATTCTTCCGAGGTTGGTAAAACAAGGACTCAGGGATAATATGTTGACTCTGTAAACCACTTAGAGAGGACTGTAAAGCACTGTGAAGTGGTATATAAGTCTAAATTCTATTGCTATTGCAATTGCATTTTTATTGATGTAAAGTAGCCTGATGGGGCAAATGGACAGGAGATAGCAGGGCAACTCCAGGTAAATGAAATAAATTATATATATATAAAGTTGTTTCTAGGCAACTGTGGGTATTTGTAAAGGATATCACTCTTTCATGTAATGCAAAGCCAGTAGAGGGTTTTTTTTGCTTCATGAAAATGATTGAATGATATACAATTAAATTGAAACATGATGATGGTGGAATTTGAAAGGGTGTATTCATACCTCTGGGAGTTTGCCCTACTGGAA
This sequence comes from Bothrops alternatus, assembly GCA_034064705.1. NCBI lineage: Eukaryota > Metazoa > Chordata > Lepidosauria > Squamata > Viperidae > Bothrops > Bothrops alternatus. Next base: position 2,195,014 of record JARGCV010000051.1, on the reverse strand, counting down.
CAATTTTGTTCCTGCTTAATCATTTTGCATGTCTGGAGAATGAATTTGCTTGGCTTTCAGAGACTATGAGGAATAGATGACTGTGTAGCAAAGATAAAAGTTTCTTAATGGTTCCCACCTTTAAACAAATAAACAAAAGATTGCTCCTTTGCTTGGAAGGCTCTGATAGTGGGAATTCAGTTGTGATCTCTCTCTCTCTCTGCCCATCTCTCTCTTTCTGTTTGTCTATCTCAGAGCAGTGATTAGTCTTAAATGGAGAAATGCTTCTATAAAAAGACTTAGAGGTTTCTCACTTATTGTTTTTAATTAAGTGTTTCAAATTCATTTTTAACTACTGGATGTTAAATCCCTACTGGCCTGAGACCAGATAACTAATGACTTCAATTATTGATGTATATGATTCTGAACACAGAGGAAGATATGTGATTTATATTCTACATCGATCTGATGTGCTGATGCTGCAGAATATTCTACCATAATATTTTATTTACCTGAATAAACATTTCATTGTCCTATAATAAATTTGACCTAATCCCTTGTATCTTTCTTGGTGACTAGAAATAAGATTCATTTCTAATGTAGAAACCTGAAGATTTAAAGTGGGGAATAGATACTTTTTAGCTACTATACATTCATACAAGTTTTTATTAGACTGGGGAAGGACAGAAAGAGCTGACCGTATAAAATCTGGTATTCCAGTTTACTTATTCAAGCTTGGATATAAGCCAAGAATGAATAGGAATCTATGTGTCTCATCTTATCCCTGAATGATTATGTTTGTACTTCACTTTATGTATTTGGTTTTAACTGGTTCATTTAAACCAAATCTTCTATTATGCCACATAGGTTTAATGTTGATTTATAAACTAAGATTTAAACTGTATATTCACAGCTGTTCCCACTGATATTGAGTTATATTTGCATGTAGGAAATTCATCATTTAGGTTGAAATCTGCATGATTTAATGGGTATAATAGAGGAACAGTAGATTCTACTCTAATATAAGTAAATAGAGGTAGTACTTAATGCTTGCATTGTACCTAGGTCTTGTTGTTGTGAGGATCTTGTTAATGTAGCTCCTGTTTTTAAGCAACTTCTCATTCCTATAATCCTTATGATCTACATCTAAAAAATTATCACAGATAGATGTGTTGCTTAACTTTTTGCTTAGCTTGGTGAGTAGAGACATGACGAAAACAAATGCTCTTTTTAATATTTTCATTTTATCTAAAGCAGTGTGGTGGCCTAGTGGTGAAGAGGCTCACTGCTCATTCCAAAGGTTGAGAGTTCAATTCTAGGCAGTGACAGATGTTTCTTTCTCAAGGTGCAGAGAGAAAATATATGCTGTGATCTCCATGTAGGCATCAGAAAGGGCATCCAGCCAGTAAATGCCCCCAACTCTACTCCGAATTAAGGGATTGCCATGCCCTTTTTGTGTTAAAAAAAAAAAGAACTGTGATATGAAGGGGATTATAAGAAAAAAGAAAGATGGGTTACAAAGCCACTGACATCACATCTTTGCAACAAATTCATTTTTGATAATCAGCCATCTGTAGAAGAAAGGGACATATAATAATTGAAATTACAAATCTAATGCTCACCCAGACAAGAAGACATTAACTAACTTTATTTATTTATTTATTTATTCATTCATTCATTCATTCATTCATTCATTCATTCATTCATTTATTCATTTATTTATTTATTTTAGGAAGTCGGCTGAACAAAGACCTGAGACATTTTCTCAACCAGAGGTTTCAGAAAGGATCTCCAGATCATGAGCTTCAGCAAACTATTAGAGATAACCTTTATCGCCATGCTGTGCCTTGTAAGTAATTAACATCTCTATTATATTTGGCATAACAAAATGTAAGTTCTATTTAGGGGTACCCTTTTAATCTCAGATTAAAACTGCTGTTGGAAGTTGTCTTCATTTTTTTTTTGTAAGATGAAATATTCCCACATTAGTGAGAAAATGTTGAGATTGCTTTCCCAGTAGTTGAAAAGAGTGCTTAGATATGTTATATCAAGAAGCAAGACAGAAAAATGTATGGTTTGCATACAGAAAGTTCCCGATATAAACATTGACCTCATGGTGACTTAGGCTCTAAATCAGTGGTTCTCAACCTTTCTAATGCCGCGACCCCTTAGTACAGTTCCTCATGTTGTGGTGACCCCCAACCATAAAATTATTTTTGTTGCTACTTCATAACTGTAATTTTGCTACTGTTTGGAATCGCAATGTAAATATCTGATATGCAGGGTGTATTTTCATTGTTACGAATTGAACATAATTTTAAAGCATAGTGATGAATTACAAAAAAAATATAGCAGTGCTCACTGGAGAAGCTTACTCTTCCTTGCTCAAAAATGTTGGGAGGGAGGGAAGGGGAAGGAAGGAAGGAAGATTGAAGGGAAAAGGAAGGAGATGGAGAAGGAAGGAGATTGAAGGGGAAAGGAAGGAAGGAGAAAGAGATTGAAGTGGACGTGATGGATATGGAAGGAAGGAAGATTGAAGGGGAAAAGAAGGAGATGGAGAAGGAAGGAGATTGAAGGGGAAAGGAAGGAAGGAAGGAGAAAGAGATTGAAAGGGAAGGGATGGAGATGGAAGGAAGGAAGGAAGGAAGGAAGGAAGATTGAAGGGAAAAGGAAGGAGATGGACAAGGAAGGAGATTGAAGGGGAAAGGAAGGAGACGGAGAAGGAAGGAGATTGAAGGGGAAGGAAGGAAGGAAGGAAGGAGAGAGATTGAAGGGGAAGGGATGGAGATGGAGATGGAAGGAAGGAAGGTTGAAGGGGAAAGGAAGGAGATGAAGAAGGAAAGAGATTGAAGGGGGAAGGAAGGAAGGAAGGAAGGAGAGGGAGATTGAAGGGGAAGGGATGGAGTTGGAGATGGAAGGAAGGAAGGAAGGAAGGAAGACTGAAGGGGAAAGGAAGGAGATGGAGAAGGAAGGAGATTGAAGGGGGAAGGAAGGAAGGAAGGAAGGAAGGAAGGAAGGAAGGAAGGAAAAAGAGACTGAAGGGGAAGGTATGGAGATGGAGATGGAAGGAAGGAAGGAAGATTGAAGGGGAAAGGAAGGAGATGGAGAAGGAAGGAGATTGAAGAGGGAAGGAAGGAAGGAAGGAAGGAGAGAGAGATTGAAGGGAAGGGGAAGGGATGGAGATGGAGATGGAGATGGAAGGAAGGAAGATTGAAGGGGAAAGCAAGGAGATGGAGAAGGAAGATTGAAGGGGAAAGGAAGGAAGGAAGGAAGGAAGGAGAGATTGAAGGGGAAGGGAAGAAGATGGATGGAAGGAAGGAAGAAAGGAAGGAAGGATGGATGGATTTTTTTCCAGATGGTGATGAACTGCAACTCCCAGCATTCCCCACTCTCCCACAGTGCTTTTTAGGGCTGCTGGGGGCAGAGCACGATCGGGCAACCAAAAGGCATGGGGATCGGCTTGGTGTCCCAGCTCAGAAGGAAGGAAGGAAGGAAGGAAGGAAGGAAGGAAGGAAGGAAGGAAGGAAGGAAGGAAGGAAGGGGAAGGGAAGGGAAGGAGATGGATGGATGGATGGAAGGAAGGAAGGATTTTTTCCCAAATGGTGATGAACTGCAACTCCCAACATTCCCCACTCTTCCACAGTGCTTTTTACGGCTGCTGGGGATGGTAGTCTGGAGCCCCCCATCCTCATCCCGGCACCTCTTGCCCTCTCCCAGTCGCCCCCCTGGGACCTGCCCTCCCCTCCAGCCTCCCGAGTGCCATCGCAGCGGCAGGATCGTGGGAGCCCCTTTCCACGCTGCGCAGCCCTTCACTGCCAAACCCTTCCCTGACTCGTCACACACGAGAGGGGCGCGGCCGGAGCGCCAGCTCCCGCTCAGAAGGCACTGCTTCTCCCCTCCCGGCCTGTCCGGCTGGCTTCCAACGCACATGCGGGCATCGCCCTCTTCCCCGCCACCTGGCCACTTCCGAGGCCCAGAGCCTGGCAAGCTGGGAAGGAGCCGCTCCTGCCCACCAGCCCCAGGGCCACGCCAGGCGCCAGAGGGCCAAGGCGGCCTCCGACAGTGAGGGAGGTGGGCCGGGCATTGTGGGGGGAAGCTCCGGCGCGGCATGGAGGCCACGGCCCAGACCTGGCTCGGCTCGGACTGGCCTCCCACGCAACTGAGTTGGCCCGGGGCGGCGTCGGGGGCGGCAGGCAGGCCCAGGTGCTCCTGGGCAGCCATGGCAAGCAGCAGTGACAGTGCAGGCCGACCAGCTGGCCCAGCCCAAGGGAGGTAAGCCACCCGCCGGGTTCCATGCGCGCCAGCAACCCTCCCTGCGCCCGCCGCTGCCCCGCTAGCCTTACCTTGGCCACCGCCAGTTGGGGCTGCAGCAGGCAGGCCCAGGCGCTCCTGGGTGGCCATGGCAAGCAGCAGCGATGGTGCAGGGCGACCACCGGCTGGGCCACCAGCTGGCCCAGCCCAAGGGAGATAAGGCACCCGCCGGGCCCGACGCGCGCCAGCAACCCTCCCTGTGCCCGCTGGCCTCCCACCTCCAACTCCTGGCCCTCTTTTACTTACATTTTTAGTAGTTGCTCAGCAGGGATGGGTGAAAACTTCAAGAAAGCTCGCCTTCGCTGCAAACAACTTGCAGCACCATTTGCAGACTGGGACTTTTGGCGGGCTCAGCAGGGCGGGCTCAGCAGGGCAGAGACAGCCTGTCTATTCAATAGACTCTCTATTCAAGAGAGTCTATTCTATTGGCTTTCAAAAGCCAATAGAATAAGAGGGAGTAGCACAGCTAAGGAAAAGGGGGAAAAATGGCGGATTGCGTTCTTTGGCGACCCCCGTGAAATGGTTGTTCGACCCCAAATGGGGTTGCGACCCACAGGTTGAGAACCGCTGCTCTAAATGATTGCAGTTTTCAAAGGGGACTGTATTTTTGGCACTCAACAATCGGCTCACATTTACGTGACTAGGATTTATGCCATTTTTTGAGAAACCTACATTTACTTCGGTTTCCAGGAGAAAAAAGGCCCATGGCGAACAACTGCTTAACAACCAGTGCAAAAAAATGTTATAAAATCGGGTCTGATCATGTGATGACCTGCTTTAGGACCAGACTTAATGATCGTAATTGTGGGACCCAATTATATAGTAGTCGTAAGTTGAGGACTACCTATATTTCCCTTTAATTTTCTTATCTTATGCCCCGAATTTAATTGACTTACTATTTCTTATTCCCATTTTATTCTCTGTATAATGTTGCTTACCCTGAAAGGGAATAAAATGGTGCATAGGTAGATGTACTTGGAACTTCAGTTCTAACACATCTAGAAGGCAGTCGGTTGGGAAGGCCATATGAAAATGTGGGTGTAGGGAAATGTCTGCTGTTTTAAACCCTTTGTACATGTATATCTCTTGCTGCTGACTTCCTTGAGAATATTTCTTTTCATTTCCAATTTCAGAAACAACAAATAAAGCAAAAGAGGCTAAGTTCTGTTGGTTCATTTCTCTGCGTTGCTAAGGTTACATTTGGAAACGCTTCTCATCTGATTCTTTTCTGTGATTTATTGGGCATGGCTGGGATCTAAACTACTTTGGTTGCTTTTAAATCTCACCCAGGGCCACGATTATAGGAATAGATTTCGGTTTGCATGTTGGATGGGGATGAAAAAGGGCCCCATGCTATTTGATTCCCACTCCTCCCCAAAATAGGAAAAGGAGTTAATGATGCTGAACAAGAAACATTACAGTTTCCCCCATAAATATGAATGTATGTATTTGTAGCTCATTGCTAGGAAGGAGAAGCAGTAGTCATTTAATGCTACCTTGATTGAGTTACTTGTCAAATATTATCCTGTCTTTCCTGCCTTTCTTTTCCTTACAAGGCTTGGCCGTGATAAACATGCTTAGGTTTGTATTAGACTAAAGCTACTATACCTATGATTGTCTGCAGCTGGGAGTTGGTGGGAGACAGAAAAAGAGAAGGAAGAGAGGGATTTCTTCTTAGAGGTTGAAGATTAATCTGGCTGCGTACTATTTTTGTTTTAATTCTTTGATAACATGTGACCAGAAAATCCAGTGCTCTGGGCCAGTCTGTATTGCCAGTGGATTATGAGGTCGAGCATTTTTAAAATGGAATTCCCTGCTGATCGTGGGGTAAACATGGTCGGCTTGCACTGAGCAGATCTTGGCTGCCTATTGACTGTTATTGCTGCAACCAGAGGACTTATGGAATTGATGATTAATGACCCAGAATATGCAGAGCAGCTTCTTGCCTCAGCATCCTGGGTAGGTTGGTTAGAAATCTTTGCATTTTGAATCTAATAATGCAGTTGCATATTGTGCGGCCACATTAAAAGAACATATCAGTTTAATAAAAGGATTCTACCAGAGGAATCTCGCTGGATGCAGGCACCACTGATACAATGGTAATTTATCTAGAAGACCTATAATTAGGCATTACTCTTTTTTTAAAAAATCTGAAATAGGAAGAACTTGCTTGGAACAAAGAGCTAATGTCGGAGTTGGACAGCCACAGATATTCTATATTATATAAGCAGTTGTCTTGCTTATGATGAGATGGGGAGGTAATTTCCTGGGAGGCAGTTAATATCTCATTGCAGGAAGGGATGTAATCCCTCGAAGAAGGCTCTGGTGTGGTTCCACCTTAATAAGCCCCTTCTTGATTGGGAAATATTAGACAACTATTGCCCAGCCTCCAATCTTTTAGGGAAGGTATATTGAGGGAGTGTGGAATCAGCATCTAAAGAAAATAGATTATGTTGCGTCTGACCATCAGGGTTCAAGGCCAAATGTGGAAAGGAGGCAGCATTGGTTGCACTAGTGGGAGACCTTCTTTGGGTCGTGGATGGAGAAAGTGTGTTCATCCTAGGCCTTTTAAGTTTCCGTGAGTTTTCATACTATTGGTTTACTTATTTAAATTACTCATTTGATCTCTGTAACCATCCATCTCACATAAGGGCTCAAGGCAGTCTACAATAAAATAGATAAAATTCATAGAATAAAAAATAAAACACACAGCAACCAAGCGCTATCAAACGACTGTCAACATAGCCAGGAGACTGGCTCTATCACACACAAAGTCTGAGGTTTTCTTGCAGATCTGAAATTACAATTCTCCCACCATCAACTTGACAGCCCGAGAATCAGACAGGGTCCCTTCTGAGCCTTTAGCTCCTTACACTATGCAGCTGCAGGCTACACTGTCTCTTATTATGACCATTCCCTAGGCTGCATCTCTTTGCTCCATGTCCCAAGGTCATTCTCAGAAACCATTCTAGGTGTCAGATTGTCAAATACCAGCACCATTAACTGCCTGCCCCATCACATTCTGTACCAGTTGAAGCGTCTGATAAGGGCACGAATGACAAATGAGCAACCTTTGTACAGGAACAGGTGCAACTTCCCATAACACAAATTTGTGCAAATTCCTAGAACAGAAGCTATGAATCCAACAGGATTCGCAATTGTGTACCTGATCTATTTTAAATAGAAGTACCCCATTCAGAATGAAAAATGGAAGGTCTCCAGAACCATTTGGGTTGAGCCAAAGCCTATTGTGCCCCATTCAGACATCCATATACTCCAAGCACTGAGATAGAACCTCCCCAACATCATTCTGGCAGCCTAGGATGGAGATAGAAAGCTGAGGGGTCCTTGGTGCTTTCCAAGCTTGGTTGTTTTCTTGCAGACGTTTCATTTCCCAAACTAGTTTACATCATCAGTGCTAGTCAAACACCAAGGATCTCTCATTTCAACTTTGAGCTACAAATATTCTCCTTTGAGATATACAGTTGAATATTGTTAGCATGCTGATCATATCTCACTCCAAGCCATCAGATGAATTCATCCAGCATCTTCATGTAGATGTTAAATAGGAGGGGAGAAAGTCCCCTGCAAAACTTGAAAAGGATGGTTCTGGCTGGACCTCTCCAGCCTCCTCATCAACACTGACCAGAACAAGCTGTAAAGGAAGGAGAAGAACCAGCACAATCCTGTGCTGTCCACCTGCAACTCCAAGAGCTGGCTCAGAAGGATACCATGATCAATATTACTGAAAGCCATTAAGAGCCCTGCCTGCATTTACAATTGCCCCCCTCCCCCACCATCACAACTCTGCCCAACTTGCCACCATCATTATCTTTGCCTGCCTCCCTTTCATTGGGCTCATCATCCCAGCCCTAGGACCACAGAAACATCTCATAGGCCACCGGGTGAAAATTACAGGCAGGCGAGTGTGTGTTTTGCCATGTGCCACCACTGGCCAGGTCCTTCTTTCACACCCTGAATGGGCCTCATTTTGTTCCCTGGCTGGGGTCCTCAGAAATGGTGTATCAATACAAAATCTTAGTTTTAGCTTCATCTTTATTTAGCCTATTCCACTTCTACCATTCAAAGAGCAGGTGATTAAAAATGTCTACAAAATCTGAAGACCTCCCCCCTCCAAAAAAAGCCGTCCCACAAGCTAAAATTTAGCAGCACCAAAACTGAATCAGAAAAATCTACAACTTGTACTAAATAAATAAGCATTATTGCACTTCTGTGTGAGTTTCACAGAGGCCCTGTAGAGTATGAATAAAAAGAAAAATAAATAGGAAGGATGCAAGGTGGGCTGAGAGTCAATGTGAAAAACAGATTAGGTGGAAATGAAATGTACATTTCATGCTTTTTTAAAAATTCTGCCTGGAGAGAGTTCCCTTTAGAAAAAGGCCTCATCTCTCCAAGCTGCTCTGGGATTATTATTATGGTTTTGACTCTTTCCTGTTCTATAGATTCCAGTTCTTAAAAGAAGCACATTTTGTGAAGAAATACTAAAGATTTATCCAGGGCTTTTTTCCCTCATAGAACGTCCAGAATGGAGTTCCGGCACCTTTTTTGGATGGAACCTTGTAGGGTAGGCAAGGCGGGTTGTATGATGTGTGTGAGTTCCGGCACCTTTTTTTTTTTTTTTTTTTTAAGAAAAAAGGCACTGGGTTTATCTACCAATTCTTCTGCCTCTTAGCCAGGCAAGTTAATTATTTCACCCAATTTGTCCTAAGTTTCTAATCAGCTTATTGGAATGGAACATTTTCATGGCATCTTTATCATTCATTAATATTTTCAGAGATAATTTTAATTGCACTATGCCCTCTCTGGAAGATACTAAAGCTGTTGAAGACTGTGTGACCTGCCAGCACACAGGAAGTCTTTACAGTATATGCCACATATACACTATATGAAGGGATTATTTTTTTTATTTTCACAAAAATCAGGCTCGAGAAAAGTAGCCCATAAATCAGCGACATGTTTTAAATAAGAGGTAAAAGTAGCCCATAAATCAGCAACTTGTTCTAAATAAGAGGTAAAGAGGGTTATGTTCACAGTAACATTAGAGCTAACACAGAAATTTGTAGTCACTGAGAGAGTCCAGGTACCCCTCCTGTCAGGCTTCAAAACCCAAGAAAGAAAGATTTTTCCAAGGAGATTTCCTTCTTGTTTCTTGCCTATAGACAGAATACTGTATTGTCAGACTAAAGCATGCTGCCACCCACATAAAGCATAAATTTTGGGAACTATTGGGGAGCAGCCATCTTCATCCTTTTTCTCTCACACAACTATCTGAACTGAGCTGATCTGTTGATCCTCTGGAATGCACCGTCTCCCTCCTGGGAATTCGGACTATGTTCCATTATACAGTAGTGGCCAAAATTGTGGAAACCATTTGGGAAAAGTATATTTTTGATGTTTGATGGCTAATAACACCACTTTTTTTTGGAAAAGTACCATAAAATTATATATCAATGGAAAGATAATTTAATCAAGAATTTAATGCAACAAAGTTTGTTCAATTATCTGTATTGTATTCTATGAAAAGTTATAGCCAAATAACCAGAAAAAAGAAGCACAACTTGCTTAGGTTGATATCAGGTAGCTTTCCTTCATCTGATTGTAGCCAATGAGCAGGAGTGTTTAGAGAGCCAATCAGATATCATCTTGTTTTGGCAATGAGCCAATCAGATCACAGTAGGATTCAGTTATTGATGTCATGTATTGAAACTGAGAGGAGGATATTTGTCAGTGTGTTATGTGATTGCTATCAAGTTGGTTGGTTTTTTCCCCTTTCATTTAATGAGCTTGTAAAACGTAATAAAATTAAAGTAATGGTGCAAAGAGTTGACTGGTTGCCCAGAAAGCGATGTAAAATAATATTATTAAGTAAACAAGGCTACAGTTATAAAGAAATTAGAAGAAAAATTGGTGGAAACTTAACCAAAGGTGGCATTTCTACTGTACACTTTTCCCAAAAGGTTTCCACAATTTTGGCCACTACTGTATCTTCCTTTCCAAAGGCTGTTCCATAGCTGTCATTCCATGATGCAGAAAGATCTCTCTGCGGTCACTCAAAATAGGACTTCGGAGAACATGAGGTGATGAAACCTCATGCCTGATATATTATACAGTTCACAAGTTTTGCGATTGAGGCAAGTAGCCAATGATTGTGTTTGTGAGAACATAACTGGTCTACATTTTGGAATACTGTTTGAATTACTGAGAAGGAGCGAACTAGCTTAGCAGCAGCATAAAGCTACAAAGATTTTTTTAGAACAGTTCCCATGTCTATAAGTTGTTACCTGAAACTCTGTGTGTGATCTAGAACAGTGCTTCTCAACCTTTTCACCAGGGACCCCCTTTAAATACCTGTTGTGGCCATAGACCATGGCCATGGACCCCAAAGAATGAACTCAAAGACTTAACTAACTTAAATGTTAAATCATAACATTTCTTCCATCCTTCACAGACCCCCTGTGTATGGACCCACAAGTTGAGAATCACTGATCTAAAATGTGTAGACAAATTCTAGCTTTTTCTTTTTAAAGTTGAGGAAATTTTACCGTATTTCTGTTCCCCATTGTCTGCTTCATTATCCAATGCATAATTCATGCAAACTAATGATTTTCTGCCCTCTGATATGCAGAACTGGGGATAGGTCTCCCACAAAAAAGATGGGATACTCACTTTTGGTTATTAATTGCATCTCTATCCCTTAATGTCGGGGGATACTGTAATCTGTGGAAACTCATACAATAAGAATATAGCAGTCACATTTGCTGCAAAAACTGTAACCATGGATACAGCATTGGTCATTGCTTTTGGATTCAAATTGGGAAGTGGTGCTGGCTGCTGCTAACCAGTTGGGAAAGATTTAATTGAAGATGCTGGATGGGTACCGGTAGTAGTAAGGAAGGGACTGCCATGTTTCTCTGGAGGAGTCTTCCTGTGGGGAAGGGTTTGAGCAGAAGATGAAATGAACCTATTGACCGTATCCTTAAAATAGTAAAATAGCTGCAATAGTAGGAAGGTTATTGTGTCTTCCCACAACATGTATCCGACACTGTATCTCATTCTGAGAAATATTCTCTTGAAGTAAAACATGGGGACTTTGTGTACTTGACTCTTATGCTGACCTGTACTGCAATGCATCTTTTACCCTAGGAGATGATTAATCAATTTAATTTTCCAGGTTTGGAGAGGAAAAAGGACTCTTTTTTTCTTCTTCTACATTTTCTCCCCAACATTGTAGAGTTGCTTCTGCTTGAAACTGGCCAAAGACTAAAAGAAAACACAAGCATCAATGAATTCCCTGTGTTGCTTAGCTCCACGTTTTTTTTTTATGTTTTTTTGCCAGTAAGTTTCTCAATAGAAATTGTGGGAAGAGAGTTAATGATTTAGTGTCCTTGTTTCTTTATTAATTCTCAGCACTCTTCAGTTTGCTCTCATCATGACTAAACAACAAAGAGGTTCAGAAAATTACTTTGACTCTTTATGGCAAGGAGTCTGCACTGGGGTGCTTAAATAGTTCTAAAAGGTATTTGATAAAAAATTAGGAACCAACAAGGAAGAAGTTGAAGTCTTTAGCAGATTTATTAGGGTACTTTATTGTTGTTGAGGCATTCAAAGTCTAAAGCCCAGGCACCGGAATATTTTTGGAATCAAATGGATGTCTCCTCCTCAGAGGAACAATGAGTTCAAGTGGCAGAAGGCCATGGGAGTTTTTCTTCCATCTACCGAACTCTAATGATGCAACACCATTAAGGGAAAATTAAAAGAGTTGAGGCTTATTATGAATCCTCCTTTCAGTAGAACTGGATAGCCATCGGGGAAAATGGACTTCTCTAAACAAAGGCTTTAATAGTTGAAAACAGCCCACTGTATTTGTCTATTATGTTTCTACTGCTAGCATTCCTTTCGCCTTTCTCCCAGTAGCTGGAGGAATAAGCAGTGTGATACTCAGATCATCAATAGGTATGAAGATGCCACCATTGGCACCATCACATACTTTGCCTTACCATATATTTTTATTGTAAGAATAAATAAATTTGTGGGAACTGACATGGTATGAAGTCAGGCTCCAACCTCTAGTTTCATTTCTATTAAGAATGCCCTTGTTTCTCACCTGGGTTCAAAAGACAATCTTCGAATGTTTCTTCTGGAATAAATAGAATAACAGAATTGGAAGGGATCTTACAGGTCTTCTAGTCCTCTAGCTGGACTCACTGACAAGAGGAGCTATGTAATAAAACAGAATAACAGAGTTGGAAGGGATCTCCTGTTCAAGCAAGAGACCCTATATCATTTTGGGCAAATCCTTGTCCAATCTCCAGTGTTGGAGTACCCACAATTTCTGGAGGCAAATTGTTCCACTAATTAATTGTTCTAACTGTCAGGAAATTTTTCCGTATTTTTAGGTTGGTTCTGTTCTTGATTAATTTGAATCTTGCTTCTTGTCTTGCCCTCAGGTGCTTGGAGAATAGTTTGATCCCCTCTTCTTTGTGGGAGGTCCTTAGATATTGGAACACTACTATCATGTGACATGAAAATGTGCTGGCTGCTTCAAAAAAAAAGAAAAAAAAAGAAAAAGTGTTGATAGGCACCTTCCTAGGTATATTAATTGAAGATTGGGAATGAACATCCTACACTAGTTTGCCTGTCCATTGCATGGCTTTTGAATGGTCATGAACTCATCATTGCTGCCATTTTATGAATAAGTAAGCCCTCTCCTGACAGCCATTTTGTGAGACCACTTATGACAGTCTCTTATTATGCCAAGCATGCTCTAAAATACTGTTGACGTCTGTCCTAATATCCTCAAATGTTTTTTTTAATCTCCTCCCACTTTTTTTAGCCTTATGACATCTTTGAAAAAAAAAATACTACACTTTAACCTGCATCTATTTCCATCTTCACATCTCCTGTTCTGGGCTACAGCATAACTATGCCTAGTGATAAATTATGTTTGCATAATTGGATATTTTGGCTGCAGTCCTAAGCTTATTTTTGAAAAAGTCCCACTGGTCTGACTGGAATTACATTTCAGATAAATGTTCTTAGAATTAGGCTCCTGTGACAGGGTGGAATCAAACATATTGAATTTCAGGCTGTTCCTGCGATCAAGATACTTACATATTTTACACATTGCTGCAGATTACATGATACTGCTGTATTTTTCAGATGCTTTGTGTGGGGTGAAGGATCCAGATTGCACAGTACCCTTACCTTACCATGCTGCCTTTCCATTCTCGTTGGTTTTCAGTATTTCTGCTAAAATCCAAGCAGGAGTTTTAACTCCTGAGTGGAGATATATGTTTGAGAGACCTAAAAATTCTCCATGGCTGAAAATTCTGCTTGGATTTCAGCATGGATCTTTAAAAAGTCCCCTCAGCTGGTTGCAAAGGCATGCGACCTTCTCTGCTGGCTTCCCCATTGATTTTCTTGGAAAGCTGGCAGGGAAGATAGCAAATGGTGATCACAGATTGTGGGCATTTGGCAGTTGGTTGTAAGTGTAAACAGGTTGCCAAGTTCCCAGATTGTAATCACTTGCTTGCAGGGATGCTACAATGACCATAACCTCAAGTACAGGTTGTCTCTTCATTCAGCACTATTGTAATTTTGAATAGACGCTGAGTCATAAGTCAAGGACTGCATGTACTGTGAAATAACATAGATGAAATAGCTTTGGTTTCTACTCCTGTAAAAAGGGAGGAAAAAAACCCTCTCTGTTTCAAGAGTGGTGCTTTGGATGTATCAATAATCAAAGGCCTGTGTTCCAGGAAGAATTACAAATGTGAACTACCGGTATGAAGTCAAGGTTGCTGGAAAGTTGCCAAAGCAGATTGTTTAGGACTGGACAGGAGCTGCTTCCCACTTTTGCAGCTTTTAAAAGGTATTTTAATGTCAGAGGCTGCACTTAATTTAAGATTTAAGAGCAAAATTGGGAAAATTTTTATTATTTAAGGAGAATGTTTAACTAATGACCCTTGAAGGGCAACTGCATCTTGAAAGCAAGAATTTGGATGGTAAAATGATCTAAAAGATATTAGACAACTTTACAAACAACACTAAACCAAACTACGATTAAACCTTCCTTTTTTTTTACTACAACTGTGAGGAGGAGATTGGAGGATCTTGTTTTCTTTTCAGTTAAATTAACAATTACTGTTATATTCAAGCTTGGATGGACTATGGTTATTTTTACTGTTATCTGCAGAAGAGGAAAACAAGCCAAATTCTACCTTGACTAGTCATAGTTAGTTGAGATTAAACATTCTAATGGTCTCCTTACAACTTTATTGAGATTACAGAGGGGAAGGAAATATGCACTAGCCAAGATTTATCTCCATAATGCTAAGTTTAATGTTGGATGAATGATAAACTGTAGTTTAATGTTGAATTAGGTTGAAATCACTGGAGACATGCAGAAGTACCTTCTATATCATAATCTAATATTTTAATGGAAATGTGTTGAGGGACTTCTCCAATGGCTGTGTGCTAAATTTTAGACCTGTCAGAACAAAAAAAAAATAAAGTAACTGCTAAATGTTATCAGAGAGGTTACAAAGTGAGAAGAGAATGCAAAACACTGACCCTTTCATCTGAAGTGAACCATCTGTGTTTGATTTTCACATCATGCTGAGTTTTCAGTTAATGTGAATTCACAGTTTGATTCTCCATTTGGTGCTCCCACATGCTAAGTGAATCGGTTCCAATGCAGACGTTGCCTTCGTGCTAAAAACCATCATATTTTCAGTGTGTCATGAGCATTAAAACGTAAGTACTTCAGTTTAAGAACTTTCAATTAAATGAAACTAGGTGAAGTTACATACACAATTTCCATCATGGAATGTTCATTTCTGAACAAATTCAGAATGGTATTTGATAAATACCAAATCAGCATGGTATTTACCTCTCTAACATCAGACCTTATACCTTATATAATTTTACATGTCGAGTTAATGCTCACTTTGAAACTAAATGGCTGGAAGATTTTCCAGTTTGCTCAGCTTTGCTTGGGTATCTCCAAAGGATCCTTAGCAGATTTTCCCTTATTGAACAAAGATACTATCAGCTTCCAGTCCAAGTCCTGCACAGTACACTTGGTCACACATACTATTTATTTTATTAGAGAGTCACATTTAGTACCAAATCCTGGTTTTTATTAAATTGGTGATTCCTACTGCTGAACGAATAGGAACCTGGCTACTCATGGCTATGATGTTTATACAATATGCCAAATACACATCTCGGCATCATTATAGATTAATTTCTCCAAAATGCAAAGGAGCCACAGAGAAATTGCATGAAACGTTTCCTCAATCCCAGATTCCTTCTGATGTATTCCAGAGCCTTTTTTTTTTTTGTCTTTTAAGACCTATTCTAAGACTTTCCTATTTGAACTCAATGGTATTACTATTTTTTTAAATGTAAAGGATGGAAGAATTATCTCACTTGGGAATATTTACCTTCTACATCAGGGGTGTCAAACTGCCGGCTCGCGGGTCAAATGCATCATGACGAAACTGCGCCCACCCCAATTGCCGGCAATGGAAAAAAAGTCATGATACGTCGTGACACGTCACGTGGCATTGCGTTTGATACCCCTGTTCTACATGAAACTCCTAGGTGAAATCTTCTATTGGCAAGTGATGAAATGCCATCAATATGCTGATGATACTCAGCTATATAGGTAGCCCTTGACTTAAGACTACAGTTAAGACCAAAATTTCCATTGCTAACTAAGGCAGTTGTTAAGTGAGTCATGCCCAGTTTTACAACCTTTTTTGTAATGGTTGTTAAGCGAATCACTGTAGTTTGTAAGTGAATCATGTGGTCCTTAAACGAATCCAGCTTTCTCCATTAACTTTGCTTGTCAGAACCTCACTGGGAAAGTTGAAAATAGCAATCACATGACCCTGGAATGCTGCACTTATCATTAACACATGCTGGTTGCCAAGCACCCAAATTTTTGATCACATTATCATGAGGATGCTTCAACAGTTGTAAGTGGAGCTGTAGTTACTTTTTTCAGTATCATTGTAACTTTGAACAGTTGCTAAACAAATGGTTGAAGTCAAGGACTATCTGTCTATTTCCAAACCTGGCCATTCAAGTGAAGTTGTTAAGGCTCTTACCCAGTGCTGGATGGGGAGAACACAGATTGCAGTTCTATTATACCAAGATTGAGTGGTTTGGACTTTTGGGTCCCCTAGATGATTTTCCATCTTTCACTCTATGGAGTTGCATTCCTCCAAAGCTGTGCACAATCTGGGGTACTTCCTGGTTTTATATCTCCCCTTGGCAGCGGGGTCTTCGCACAGATTTCGCACAGATTTGTCTCGTGTGTCAGTTGTGCCTATTCCTGGGCTGGGAGGCCCTGCTCACTTTCATTTCTTAGTTACTTCCTGATTCGATTACTGCAATGCCCTTAAAGAACACTTGGAAACTTAAACTGGTCTAGAATGCAACAATGTGCTGCAAGTTTGAGCATCCAGAGTTTCTCCATATGATGCGGATATGTTGCACTTCTTTGAGATATGCTTCTGGGTGCAGTTCAAGGTGCTGGTTATCATCTTTAAAGCGCTTCATGACTGAGCCAGATTAATTAATTGTGGGGACCACCTATCTCCAAGCATTTCTGTTATGCTACCTGAACTGTCAGGGTGATCCTACTTCACATCACCTCTATTAAACAGGGTCATCTTGCAAGACCAAGGAGGCATATGATTTATATAGTCAGCTGGGTGTAGCATTAAAGGTGCAGGCCTAGAAAGTGGGAGAATGTGAGTTCTAGTCCCACCCTAGGGCATGAAAGCCAGCTTGGGCCAGTCACTCTGTCTCAGAGCGACCTACTTCATATGATTGTTGTGGGGAGAAGAAAACTTTATTAAAAAAAGCAGTAAGAGTGGGGGATAAAAACAAACAAATAGCCACCCAAGTCACATAGGTGATTCTGGGTGGCTTCAAGGATTAAAACACAGGAAAACTCATGACATACCTTATGTATGTTTATCTGTTGATGAATTGATGAATTGCTTACAAGGCACCTTGGTCTTTTCTGTGTGCTAGATTATTTTTTAACTTTGTTATGAATTTAGTTTTGTTTTGATTTGTAAACTGGTTACTAGCCCCCTAGAGTTATATATTTAAGATGGGTGGCCAAATAAACTTTGTTAAAAAAGGAAACAAATCAACTGGGTTTGCTTTTTGAATTTGAATGCTAAGTGACGGTCCAGAATTATTCTTAAGCACTAAAGAAGAGCATGTAAGATCTCCCTGCATCCTAGGAGACCTTGAATGAATTTCTGGAGTATGAGACATTCTTCTCAAAATTATTGGCGGAGCAATAAACACCATATTTACTTAAAAGGAAAGCTAGCCTTTTCCTCCAATGATTTGCCTTGAATAGTAGAAAGTCCTCACTCCCTTCTAGCATTGATGATACTACCTAGTTGTGTACTGAAACATCTGCAAGAAAACAGCCAAAGTCTGAGAGCACCCCACAGTAAAAAGTAAATTTAGATTCACTCAGAATACAATAGGAGAGGTGCTTATATGTATTTGTCGTGCATCTCAACATTAGAATCATTTGGTTTTTCGCTATACCCTAATTTAATAACCTAAGAAATCACTGAATAAACTACTCAGAATGTAGCATATGAATCACGTCTGCTTTTTGGGTTAATTTATTCTGAGTTTGTCAAAGATTCCCATAATCTGATGAGAGGCTCCGTTGCTCTTCCTGCACAATTAATAATTTTAGAAAAAAGTTCACTGGCTCCAATTAGATTTTTATTTTGTTTTTTTAAGAAATCCGTGGAGGTCCAAGCTAGGAATGTTGTTTGTGTCCCACACACGAGAGCTGCCTTATCCATTCCTCCAGTGAAATCCATAATCCACAGCAGATGGAGGTGTGGAATGTATAGTTTGGCTCTTGCAAACAGCAGAAATCCGGCCTTCTGGGCAGACAGTCTGTCCAGGATTGTCAAGCTGATAGCGAAAGCAGTTCAAGCAGGGCAAGGGAAATGGCTCATTTCCAGGCAAAAGGCAGGAGAGCCAGACAAGCAAATGAAATCTGCAGACTGATACCAAGAACTTCACTGTGCAGGCAACTTGGATGCCTTATGCAAAACATGCCTTTGATTTTCCAAGGTTCCCAGGGAATTGGCTGAACTGATAAGATGACAAATAGTGGCAGACAAGTGAGGTTGAAGGCTGAGCCAGAAAGGACATCCTAGGAGTCTAATAGTAGAAACACCTGAAAGTATCTTAGACTGAGTCAGATAGTTGATGCCACAGCCGAATAACAGTGAATTGATCAGCAAGGAATTATCCTGTTTTATTCATAGAATCCACATCCAGATTCACATCCTATAATTGGCTATAGTTCTAGGTTGTAATTAGGACACTTGCATACCAGCATTAGTCAAAGTGGTGTGATTTTGCAGAAGAGAACATAGCAAGCAACATAGCAAGTGGCATCTGATTTGTGAGGTCCAGTCTGCTAATTGCATGACATTGGGCCCAAATTGTAACAGGCAATGTGATATGCGTGGCAAAGAGGACAGGAAATGTTCTAGCTGTAGATTATATTTATAGTGTTGGTCAGCCTAAAGATCAATACATTTTTAATATGAATTTTTTTCACGCCTTTTAAAAAATAGGTATCCAAGTTCCCTGCCTCCTTTTAGGGACATTATGGCAATGCCTAACCTGTTTAGTAGAAAGGAGCAACTAATTTTACCACCAATCTGAAAAGAATTAGATATTTGCTGATTTAATTAGTAGTAGAAAAAAGGTCAAGCAGCATTTTTGAAGAGAGATTCAGGTGCAGTATTTAGGTGTGAAAAGAGAAGCTGCCCCAGATGAAGGAAAAATTTAAAAAGTATAATTCCCAGGTTTTGTTCTAAAATTAATCTGGGGCTTCTGATGGAAGGGTAGGGACCATTTAAAAAAAAAGCAGAACCACTCCATTTACACAGACACACATTGTGCATCCATAGATACTCAGCCTTTGGTTCTTTTGCCTTGCGAAGGAGGGCAGTACCATTTTGGCTCTTCTTTGAGAGTTTGCTTTGTAGAAAGCTGCAGAGAAGGAAGGAAAGGGATTCCCAAAGCAATCTGTTGGGATTTCACTTGGCAACAATTCTGGGCGGGGGGGGGGGGAGAGCGTTGGGGTCTTGTTGGCCTACATCTCTAGTCCCTTGGAGGAATTGTGTGGCAAAGCTGCCTGGTTCACACTCCTAGCTTTCCACCCAGATGGAAGTTGTTGTCGTGTGTTAGAAATGTCACCAATAACATAAAACCCTGGCTCCTGCCTCTTTCCTTTTGGTGCTGCCGGCTGCAGCCCCAACCATCACTTTCCCCTCTGCGTCTCCCCCTTTTTTGTGTGTGTCATGTGGCAACTTCTCTGATGCAGTAAGCCCCGACCACCCTCCGCCCCCCACCTTCCACTCCTGAGCTTTGCCAGTCTTTCCTCTGGCTCTCTCTTTTCTGGAGGGGGGAAGACCCCCCTTTTTTTAACCGCAGCGGCGGGGATCGTTCAATGCCCCGACTTTTTAGAGGCGAAGGCGGCACAAAACGAGGATTAATCCGGACCTGGCTGCGTTTGGAAGGAGCCAGGCAAGTGGGAGCGCTGCAAAGCGTGCGGAAGGGTGGTGGTGGTGGGGGGGGGAGTCCTCTGGCAGGGTCGGTGCCGCCTTTCGTTCCCGAGCCGCGCAGCTTCAGGCGGGCGGGGGTCACGCCGGCTGCCTTCGCCCCCTGGCCAGCCCGGGAGGCCAGATGGCCGTTGGGGCGGCTTTTCGGGGCCCCTGAAGCGAACTTTGCGGGAGGCCCGTCTGTGGCCCGGGCGCGCCGTTAAAGAGCGGGGGGTGGTGGGGGGGGGAGGTCAATGAAAACGAATGAGCCGGGAGCGGGACCAGATGCCTGGCGCACAATGGGGCTTTTGAGAGCGCGGCGAGGGGGAAGCGTGGCGCGGGTTTTGTCTTGCCTCCGCATTGCAGGTTGGAAAGGCGCCGCTCCGCTTTAATGAAGTGAGGCCGAAAGGGGATTTTGGGGGGGGCTCCCCCTCCCTTTCCGAGGGAGGAGGGGGAAGCAACTTGTCAAAGAGACTCGGGCTCCGGGGTGGAAGAAGGGCAGCCAGCAACTGATGGGTCGCTGAGGGGAGGAAAAAAGGCGGTCTCAGTGCTGCCGGGGAGGGGGAGGGGGGAGGGGGAGAGGAGAAAGAAAAGGCGGTGGGGGAAATCTCTCAATGCCGCCCCTTGCATATTAATGGGGGGGGGACGGCAGGTGTTGTCCAAAAATATCCCCCTGCCTTGTGGTCTGACTGCCGAAAGGGTGGCTGGCCAAAGGACGAGGCGGCGTAGTTGGCTTGCAAAGAGAATGCTTGGAGAATCTTCGTGCGCGAAGCAATTTAGTTTGAATTAGGGCAAGAAGAAGAAGGAGGAGGAGGAGGAGGAGGGGGACACCAAGCTTAGCGGCTTCTCAGGCATCCCTGCATTTTAGAATCGAAAAAAAGAGAGAGAGAGAAAAAAAGAGGGCGGAACCGTCAACCCCATTTCCAGTTCATCCCCGGAGCCTGGGTAGTGGCGGGGAGGGGGGCGGCGGGGGGCGGAGGGAGGCGAAGCATGTGGGCAAGCGGCGCTTGCACGGAAAGGAGCCGGGCTCCCTGAAACCGACAGCTGCGCGCTGCGCCCCGGAACGGCCACTTTGGGCGCCTGAGGCTGGCCCGCCGAGGTCGGAGCTGGAGGAGTCCTTAAGGGGGGGGGCAGCGGAAGCGAGCCTTCCTCCAAACGGCCCCAGGTACCGGGCAGAAGGAGGGAGATTCGCCTCGTAGAGGGAAACCGGGTTGGCTCTAAGTCTCGGCCGGCAGATGCTTCGCGAAGGGAGGTCAGGCGCTTGCATTGGCTGAAGCGTTAGCCTGGGTCTCTGGCGTGCGTTTTCGGTTAACCCGTTGTGTGATCGCCGGTGAGGTATATTGTGGTCTAAAATAGGCAAGGTTACAGTTGCGTTAAATAAAAGGTTAAATTTGATTTCCAATGAGGGGGGGTGGTTCTTTCAGGAGCCGGGATGTAATTTTTCTACATTTCCCCAGTCATTAGATTAGAGCAACGTTAACCGATAATAGACAATTGTGGTAAAAATGCTTCTGTCTCTCTGTCCTTGCTTTAGTTGACGTATCCTATTTCCATTTCACAAAGATCTGCTTGCCGTGGTGAGATGTCTTCTGTGCCAAATTGCATTCCACCGTTGTGGGGAAAAAGGGAATGAATGCCTCTAACCTTGTTCCTCCTTTGTAAAACCCTGTAGCTTTTTCTTTCCCAGTGAAATGTGATGGATGTACTTGTTGCAGAAACCTACTTTTTATTTGAACCCTGTGCTAACAATGCCTGTAGTTTAATCTCTCCGGACTGACGCTTTGTAGGCACATTGGACTGCAATCTCCTTCAACCTATAGATGAGGGTGGGATGATGGCAGCTGTAAACCAGAAGATCTGTAACATCAAGTATATACTGGCAGAGCTGGTATAGATAACCAGATACTTTTGTTTTCTTCGAGGAATTAACGTTTGACTTGGTTTCAGATATGTTAATTGGTATGTTTTAAAGTGGTGTGAAATTAGTAAATATGCTATTGTGAATGAAAAGATAGAACATCCCTTTGCATTGTGTTTTTTTTTCTAGGAATAAGTATGTACAGTAAGTCAAAGAATGCAAAAGAGTCCAGATTTAAGATCCTTCATGCCCAATGTTCAGTTCCAACCACATGCAATTAGAGGGTCACCAGCAGGATCTAGGTAGGATAGCATCTCCCACTCAGTGTGAAGTTGCATGGTGCATCCCATCCTTTGTAGATGTTTTAACTAGTAGCCATGACTAATCTTAACTTCATTGATGTTTACAGTAGATCAGTTTGATGACCATCAATATCTTTTGTAACAGTGACTTGAATTTCATATCAAGTCCATCTGACCCTGGATTTATCTGTGAAGAAGGACATTGATCAGGTTGACAGTCAAGCCATTTGAGATCCTCCTCAATCAAATCCTATTAAATTAATTTCACTTCATTTCATCTCTTTTCATGCTACCTATTTATCAGTCTGCTAAGCTACTTAAATACTATTCTGTGCCAGCAGGCAATATTTACAAGTGTAATGTGTCTTTAATATTGACATCAATGGCAGGAGCATCTTAAGATTAACTATCTACTATTTAAATGGTTTGCTTTTAAAGTAGGAGTGGCAGAAAATGGGTCATAAAATGGAAGCATGAAAGAAAAGCTCAGAATGTTATATGTGATATACTCTTCACCCTCCTGTTATGGGTGGACATATACATAATATTTCATACTATTCCCATTGGTATGTTAACTTGAATTTAAAAAAAAACCTTTCTTATGTAAATAAATGTTCTGAAAATATTTTATGTTAAAATGTGTAGATATTTAATTTAAAACTTTAAGCTCCATGGGGTCATAGGCTTGATTGTTTTTTTCAGACATTTCATTACTAAACTAGGTAACATCATCAGTGCACTGATGAAAACAACAAAGCTCAGATAGTACCAAAAACTCCATAGTTCAACCCTGAGCTACAAATATTCTGTTCTATTATGTACTTTAGCCTCCATTTGATATGCCTACATCATGGTCTCTGTGGTTCATATACCCCAGTTTTACATGCCTCTGCAAACCTTGTTAGTAATTTTCCAAAGCGTATAGAACTGTTGGTGGGAACTCTGTCCGTATGCATTAGCTCCCACCAAACTCCATCTATTTATTTTTGATTACCACAGCATTACTCTATCCTAACCCTAATTCTGAGCTGATCATATTTTTGTGTGTTTTTATTTTACTCACTCTTTCTTCAGCTTTCCTTGAAAATTCTTTGCAGTTATTAGTTGGGTCATGTTGTTCTTCTTTTGCAGGAATCTAGCCTTCAGTCTTATGACCATTTGGTCCCTAACCAACAATGCTTCATGACCAAACTCTGTCTCTTCAGTGGGCACAAATTGTGTTTATTTTGCCTAGGTCACACTATAGATACCGGTACTTGTAAACACTAAACAGCTTATCATCATTCTTTCTCTGTGGGAGCAATTTTTTTTTATGTAAACAGGCTGAACTTCATCTTGTAAACACACACAAAATATTGTATTATACATTTAAAATAAAAGTGCAAATCAGCCGAAGATGAGGAAGGAGGACGCCTGACATTACAAGCCAATATCTCCACCAAATGCTCTTTTAAACACTTAAATGAGAATCCATTTTTAAAAAAAAGAAGAAAAGAATCAGTGCATGTGTTTTCAGGAATCATGAAATGCCATCTTCTACCCCAGACTATGTTTTATACATCTTCAGACACCCATACAATAGAACTGAGTAAAAATCCCAAATCCACAACAATTAACGCTGCACTTCTTCCAGAATTCCCCCCCCTAGCAGACTACAAACATATTGTAGTCCTCCCCCTATTTTCCTTCAAGCCTCCTACAATGTGCCCCAAGTTGACTGATAGCTTCTTTGTCTCTTCAAAGAAGAGATCCTATTGATCCTATTTTTCACTGCTCTCAGGATTCTCATGTCTCTACTGTGTGATTATCAGCATTGAGGAAAATACTCATTAAAGGCTCAAAGTCTTCTAAAGAATCTACCACACTCAATTCCAAACAGAACTAAAGGGGGGGGGAAGAGACAAAGCCCATGTTACTCTCCAATTCCAGGTCCAACAGCCTTAAGTTTCCCTCCACAATGTTGATGGACTCTCCAATTTGTACTGCCTAATCCTCACAAACTTCTGTTCAAGCATAGAGTCTCAGAAAGGGTGACGTGGAAGTGATAATTCCTTCAGACTATTTTCTAATCTTCTGGGGTATTTAAAATTAACTATCTCCTTCCAGTCACCATAATATCATCAAGATTATGCTTTATGCTCACTCTGCTTCTGAAAGTTTTCTCTCCCCAATTTTGTTGCTTCCCTTCCAGAAGTTTATTGATCTTTTTTTTCTTCAGAGGTTCGTTGGTTTTTTTTTTGGCAGCCAATCTTTTCACCATCTCATTCTGTTGGACCAGTACTCAGTAGAAGAGCCCAAGATATAGTAAGACAAGGTATTTTAGTATTAGCTAGTTATAACCACATCAGGAAATCTATTTGACCTTAGTTTTTTTTCATTGCTATTGAGCCGTAAGATCTGTTCCTGTCATCTGTAGTACAACTAATACTGATTTCTGTGAATCTGATAATTATGCCTCTGATGTTTCCTTGGTTTGTTTGAGTTTTTCAACTTAATCTCATGTTATTTAAGTTGGGGACTAAATGCCAACTTTCAATTGGATGTCCTCAGTTCTGTGGAGTGGGTGGATGTTAGTGACAAAGAATGGTAGAAGATCAGGCATACCAGTTAGTTTAAGATATTATTCCTTCAATGGTCCTCAATTCAATGTTTCCAGTCATGTCAAGCCAGATTTTGTGGCATCAACTTTTTGTCATCTTGAGAATCTTTATAAGGGAGGGGAATTCTGTTGTTTCAACTCTATTGTAATAAAGGTATCACAGTCAAGTTCCCATCATTGTTAGTGTCCAGAGGTAAGAAGAGGCATAATTTACTTTTGTTGTATCTTATACTTCAAGCAAGATATCTTCTGAGCTGATCCAGCTTCTTCTTCCAGTAAGGACAAGACTTCCATTCAGACATTAATTCGCTCTGTTTTGCAGCTTGAAGGATACAGTTCTACAACTTTTCTTGGACAAGATAGAGAAGGATATGATGGCTTCTTGGAATTCTTCTAGCTAAATGGTAATTCTTTCAGGGTTTTCCTCGAGAACAGCTTTTCAATTCCATGCAGAATGAGATCGATCAAGTTTTAACTATTTTCTTGCATTTGAAACAGAAAAGCTTATTTTTTCTCTCATCAGGTGGTATTTCTCTTTATTTGAACCTGCTAAAGAAATATTTCCTGAAAGATTTATAACATAAATAATCAAATAAACCCCTATACAAAGTAGCACTGATTTTTCTTACAGTGGCCATCAACTAGATATCAATGGCAGAAATACTTAACCCTATAGGTGACTGAGTAAATTTGGAATTTTCAGACCATTGGGGCTATTTTTCAGAATATTTGCTATATAAATCTTCATACTCATTTTTAACTTCTTAAAAAATATTAAAGGTATAATTCCTTTCATATATGAGAATTGGTCCTGTATCTTCTTTATTTTGATTGTCCAGTTTTGTATTTCTTTCCATATCTATAATAGCTTTTTTTTTGCTAAAGTAATTCATCTTCACATTTTTACATTAATCTTCACCTTGAAAGGGGCTTTGCAAAATAATATTCCAAAAAGTAATGATGCTTTAGAAAATGTAAGACTCCTTACATATGGATCTGCAGTGTTAGAAATGATGGGACAGGACTTCTATATTATGGAGTTGTGTATCAAATATGCGAGGAGATTTCAATTTGGGGTAGCATTACTTACTTAAAGCTTCTTGTTTTAGATATTGTACAAGAAGAGCTGAAATATTCTGTGGTGATAAAAAATTAGAAATACTTTTTTCTTTTTAATAAAATGTGTTAGAAAAGGTGCTGTCAGATTCCTGATTGTTCATTTACTATAAGTAATTGTCCTTTTGGGGAGCTGTTTGAGTCAAAAAACTTCATGGATGAAATGCATAACAATTGGCTTCCTGTAGCTTGGTCTACTGCAAATTTCAATGCACCTCTGATTTCTAAAGAGCTTTTGTTGATTTCAATGGAAGGGAGCTAACTATTAAAAGCAAACTATTACTATTAGTTGAGTCCAGCTGGAAGAAAAACAACAAAAAATATAATTACGCTGGAGCTGAATTAACCTTTAATAATCCTTACAAGTTCTACTACAACTGTTTAGTAGGGAATTCATTCAGGACTTCTAACACCACTGCAGAATGTTGATGTTTCTAAAATTCTAAAACGACTGTATGTGGAACATTTAGTGTGAGAATTGTGCTGTTCCTAGTCCCACTCTGTACCATAACAATATGCATCTCCAGGCTGAGTTATGTAAACAATCAGCAATCAAACACATTGATTTAAAAGTGTAACCTTAAATGAATATCTACATTTACATAGTCAACCTTACATTGTTGAGTACAAATGGCATATAGTGGAAAGGAAAAATGCAGCTGTTCAAGGCATTAATTTAGAAGCACAGACTGATTAGATTGCTCAGGATTTTTATTTTATTTACAATAACAAAACTGTCTTTGAATTTCAGTTATATATTTGTTCCCTAAAATCTCCCACAAAGAAACCAAGTATGTTAACTAAGGTTTGTGCTGATACTTCAGAGATCTCACATTGATATTCTTTTTTATCCTTCTATTCACATTACCAGGGAAACTTCAACATAATTTACAATATGAATGCTTGCGAAACTGATGTATGAAAAATCTGAGCTGTTGAGTAAGAGAACTGGATGTAATTGTGTTGAAGAAAAATGGTACATTCATTTCTTTGTCGTTCAGATCTCTTTATTTATTTATTTTTTAAAAGCCCTCACTTGTATGCTGCTCTTAAATATTCTGATAGGCATCATGATAATCCTGCATAGACTCCTCAATTGTTAATCCTGAGCTGCTGTCCATTTTTAATAACCATTAGAATTTCAGCAGCATTTATATTTATTTAGAAGATTTACATTGCCACCCAGCTCACATAATCATAATCATAAGTCTAGGTGGTATACATCAAATGAAACTAAATGAAAAGCAGTGGTAATGGTTGCAGGTTAAATTGATCATAAAAAATTAAAATAAAATAGTCAACATATCAAACAACATATCATTATCACTGGGGCCAACCTAATGCAATGCAATCCAAATTGGCCTCCAAGAAAGCAGGCCCTTTTATTGTCCTGACACAGCACCTGGAGGACAAATCAGGATTTTTAAACTTTCCAGAAAACTAACCATGGTTATCTAAACTTGGTGGGAAGAGGAAGATCATTCCACAGAGCAATTCTGCCACAGAAAATATTCTTAATATATTATGCTCCTTAATGACTACAGGAAGATTTTTATATAGAAGTTCTGTGATGATAATGATTCAGATTTCCATTTAAGTTGAAGGTCAAGTTGTCCAGAGGTTGGATTACCAAGTTCAGGACTATATGGAAATTATTGTTAGAAATAGATATTCTGATCTTGCCTTTTGACACTTTTTAGAGCGTCCCAGTTTTCCTCTAAAAGTTATTCTTATTTTCTTTCAAAATAAGGATCAAGGATTAACAGTGGATTAGACAAGCTAACAGTGGGTTAGGCATACATCATGCAGCAGCTATAAAATTAGTGGCATAATCTATAGGCAGTCAAGCTGTACAGCAAGTGCAACTGAATTAAAGAAGGCTAACATAATAAGATTCAGGAAGAAGACAGTATCAGTGCTTGCAGGGAGACTTATGGTCTTATAAACATGTTTTTTTTTTTAAGAATTCAGATTGTTGGTCCATCTAGAGAATAGTTGTCTGATCAAACTGGCAACATATTTATATGGTGTTTGGTAGATTTAAGAATACATTAAAGCAGATACTTTTTTCATGCATATGTTGCTAGAATATAGTCCCTATGGGTCATTTTATGTCTGTCTGTCTGTCTGTCTCCCCCCCCCATCTACCTACCTACCTATCTCATTTCTACATTATCCGTCTCACCTAAGTAAATCTGAGTGTTTACATCATCATTATCTCTCCCAAGTACACTTTTTAAAAACTTCAATCAAATTCAGGGAACCTGATCTAGGTTACAATGCTAACTTAAGAAGTGGGAACGGTTCCCAGAAGGGGAAATTTGCTGTGGATCTATGCCATTACACAGAATTTTTGAAAGCATTTTTTTTATTCCTTGGAGATATGCAAATTAAAATTGTTGATGCCTCTGTCCTTAATTGCAATTTCTTTTCTGACAACATTTTGTTACTAATTCTTGTTCAAATATTTGTATTTGAATAGGTTTAGCAGACTTTTAATACCAGTACAAGTTTGGTGGAATGAAGAAAAGTTGATATTTTGCAGCTTAATATATGACAGAGAAAATTATTCTTTTTATATATAATTGTATTAAGAATTTTAATTATAACAGTAATATCTAATACAAACTAAACTTAAAGAGAAGAGAAAAAAGTGAAAGAAAAAAGAAAAAAGTAAGGATATAATAAAGACAAAAGAAATATATACCCTTCATCATAACCAGTATGAACATATTTGGTGACTCTTCATCTCCTCTAAGGTTACAAACAATTATCTCTTCATCTCATATATCCCCTTAGCCATAAAGCATCATCCTGTCAGTCCTTAAAGGTCCTTAAAGGGTTGCCAGAAATAACAACATACCTAGTTTTAACTTTGATTAAACAAGTCCACTTTATATTCCATCCTTTTATTTCTAACAGTCTTAATCTTTGTTCAAGCAAGTATTATTGTAGTATTTGATTTTTTTTTTTGTCTGTTCTTTGTCCCATCACACAGAATTCTTCAAGGCTTTAACAAGCATCTAGGAAAAAAAAAATATTCAGGTCACTTTTTTGGTTTGTCATTTGTATTTCCGTTTTGAACTTCAAAACATGAGCCAATTTCTTTTGCAGAACCAGTGAAATAGGTTTTTGAAAGCCATTCCCTTGGCCTATTCATTGTAAATGTGCTTTCAATACCCTATCTTGTCAGATAAAATTTGTTCTATATCTGTCATTTCATTAATGATATCTTTCAGCTATATAGTAGTCTACCCATAGAAGCACACTTCATTACTGATGTTGTTGATACTGTGGCTACTAATTTCTGACTCTATTCTTTAAAACCTCCTTCAATATTTTCATTATTATAACCATTTGCATTTTATAAGCTGCCAGTTTCCCCCCTGCCTAAAATCTTTAGTCCCCTGTAGTGTCCAGTTTTTAAATCATGAAATTAACTATCCATGCTATGCCTTCCAAAAAACAAAAGAGATCAAATTCCCACGTGAAGCTGGTTGTTCTTTATAATTAATTCTAACCTCTAATTACAAAAGTTTCAATGTATCAAATTTCTTGGGATCTTTAGCACCATTTAAATTTTCTAAGATCAAAAATCCTATTTAGTTTTTTTGCTGTTTATTTCGGATTGTTTAGGTCAGTGATGGCAAACCTTTTAGAGACCGAGTGCCCAAAAACCGGCCCATACCCCCGGCCCACCCTCGCTCTGCCCCCAGTTCCACCCCCTGCTCTGCTCGCCTGCAGGGCCACTCACTACAGATTACCCAGGCAGCCTTGCAGCACCCGCAGTGTCATCTGCATGTGATGGGGCGTGAGGGTGGAGTCTTGCCCCTGCTGCCTGGCTGCCATGTGCCTGGCTGTGCTGCTTTGCGTGGGCTGTGCCTGGTAGAGCCTCTCCTCTGGGCAGGTTGCTGGTGAGGGGACTGCGGGGGCTGGGGCAATGGCGCATGTGCCCACAGAGAGGGCTCCGAGTGCCACCTCTGGCACGTGTGCCATAGGTTCACCACCACTGGTTTAGGTTCTTAAGCTTATAATTAATTTTTCTTTTGTCCCAAGTTAAAGGTAAACTAACTTGACAAAGACTTTTCAAATTTGATGTTCCAAAATCTTAATAGCTTTAAAATGCTTAATAGGGATTTTTTTAAAGAAATGATTAGGAATTGAAGTTTCCAAACTTGGTGTCCTTTAAAAGGCTGCACTGTGGTTGTGAGCAAGATGGATAATCCCTTCATTTTCTGTCATTCAAATCCCCAGAAAAACATTGTCCTGCAGTTTCCTCATGAGGTGTAATAGAATGTGTGAATGACCTTGCGGGGACAGGGGAAAACATGGTGCCTAGGAAACAATCAGACAAGAGAGGAAGGAGCCCTCCGTGGCTAATGGTCAAAGAAAGAAATTGACCTAACAGTTAAAAGTGCAGTGGGAAATTTGTATTTTCAGACTTGCGTGATTCTGTTGATGTAGCCTTACAATAAAATAGAAATAGTTCATCTATTAATGCTTCTTCTCTAGTTTACCTGGGAATCCTAACATCAGTCTTGCAAGTGGCCAGTGCATCTTACCAATGGATTTACCTTTTAGACACTATTTTAGGTCCCTAACTAAAGAGTATAGTTAGGTAGCACTGTCTAAATCTTCAGCCAGGGTCTGGGTGAGTGTCCCTCTATGTATACATTCAGACGTTTGGGGGAAAGGTTGTAGTCTTTAACACTAGATTTCCTGTTACATGAAATAAAATATGAGCAGTGTGGTGGCCTAGTGGTGAAGATGCTCTCCTCCCACTCGGAAGATTGAGAGTTCAATCCTAGTCTCCTAGGATGCAAAGAAAAGATATCTGTTGTGAACTCAGTGTAGGTGTCAGGAAGGGTATCTGGCCAATAAATACTCAGCTCCATTAGTCACCCTGACTCTATCCCAAATTAAGGAACTACAGGGTTGTAAAAAGGGATTTTTATGTAATATAAACATTAATATATTAAAATCAATAAAATTTTACAATATATATTGATCACCCAATATAATATTGTATTGATAACAAAAACATGATTGATTTCAAAAGAACAATCCAGAAGTAAAGATAGAGCAATCATGAAGCTTTGTGAGAAGCACATATTCTTGATAATATTTGATACAAGGCCTAGCAATTGTTAATTTACTTTATATGCCAAAGAATATAACTTTGGACATGGAGCAGCTATTTTATTTGGAAAATAATGGTGCTTTCTTTGCCTTTGTGAGGACAGTATATCAGTTGAGCTTTTATGGAAATGAAAGTTCTCAGGGTTGATGATCTGCTACAAAGCAGCGTTCAGCATTACCTAGCGATGAACTGGGTGACTTATGATCTGATATGGATTCTCAGTCTAGATGATCAAAATATATGAAGCTTAATTACTTCCTATTAGCTGTAATTGAGTCAGAGTAGGAATGTTGTATTCTGCCAAAATGGTTTGTTCCTGATGCATCAATAATTCAACTCCTAAATAATGTCTGTGGACTATTATCTGTAAATACTAATTGGGACTACTAATTGGGAACTCTACATGCATCGCAAATTGTAAAAAGTTCCACAAAGCTTTGAAGTTTCTAATGACCACAACTTGAAAATTGTTCATAGGTTAGAGCCAAGAACTCAGTTAATGTAATGGTATTTAGAATGAGAAGCAGCAGCTACAGTTCTAAATAATAGTTTTTCAATGGATTTTTTTTATATCTCTCATTTAACTTAAAATGGTTTTCCCTTACCATCTTCAATGAAAATACTGTTTTCTTTGTTTTACATTTCTTTCAAGTATTTAAAAGCAGGCAACATTTCAACCCAGACTAAATTGTTTTCTTTACCCTCCCAGTTCTATATATATAGTTTGGATCTGAATTCTGCTTTTAGGTAATGGATTGTACCATATGTTCTGCTAATCCTTTGAGATCTCTAAATTTGTATTTACCCTGTGAGCCATAGAAATGAAAATAGGTGATGATTTTTTTTCACTGTTAACTCTGAAAGTGAAAAGCAGCTTTATTTTATAACCTTATAATGCTACATAATCAATGGACAATTACAGTATTTTAAAGCTTTGTAAATCATAGCTGGTTTCAAATGTGAATTTCCATTATCTAATATGGTTTGTAACTTTAAATTGGAAATAAAACAGCCACCTTTCTCCTTGATCTTTAGAATCACTAACAGACAATCTCATTTCAATCATATTTTTTCTCTTTGTTGAACATTTGAAGAGAGTTAAATATGATTAAATGTATAATGTGCTAATAATTTTATCCATTTAAGAAGTTATTAACCTTCGGAAAAAGTATTCTGAAATGTAACATTTTCATAATTTGGTTCTTAGCCAACAGTTTGTGTTCAGGAATATTTTTAATGCAGGAAAAACAGATGCCAAATTCATTTACACCTATCATCAACACCTTTAGGGTATTCTGCTCTATTGTTCATTGTAGAGATTTAAAATTGCTCCTGTGTATAGATCTACAGCCTCTTAATTATAAAGGGAAAATTAGGCTCTGTGATATTACACAACTGACAATTTATGCAATAGGGCAGGAGAAATGGATTGTTCTCCAGCACAGGAGATGGAGAATCCACCAATGGGTTTAGACTGTGTTCCTGCCCAATCAGATCAAGTCAGCCAAAGTTGCCACGGCTCTCCTGGGCTAGAGGATCCCAGTCTCGACTTGATCTTGCCCAGGACAGACGTTCAAGTTTGGCTCTTAGGCAGGTATAGTCTCCATTGGTGGATTTTCCATCTTTTGCCTTTTAACAGTTTTCTGAACAGTGCTGGGCTCAGTGCTGGATTCGGATTGCTGTTTCTTTCCAATCTCACCCCACCCCCACCCTTACCTTCAGAGTGAGGCTTAGTCAAGCCCTTTCTTGCATTTTCTGGCCTTTCTGTTTCGTTTTTCACCACCCTAGCCCCTCTTAATCCTGGATCCCTACTGAACTCAGTACTGTTTTCATTCCTTGGGGGAGCGTTTCCTCACTCCTCGGAGGCAACAATAGTTGCTTTTCTTTATAGATGGCCTCCTTTTCCGGAGTCTGCAGCTGCAGCTCCAAACCGTATTCACACACGCTTCAAAGATAGAGGGGGGTGGAAGTCCAACTCGAGTCAGGGAGGCTCCCCTAAAGCTCATTTAATGTTTCTCGTGGCTGGGACTGCGTCTGCAGTTCCAGAGTCTTTGAGAACTGAATTCTTGTTCTGGATGACCAGGGGGTTGCGGCTGCATCCCAGGTGTCCGTTTGTGTGCACGAGTCAGGGAGGCTTCCCTGCATCTTTCAGCCGCCGTTTTTTTGTTGCCAGGACTGCGTTTGCAGCCCTGGAGGTCTGGCAGTTCGTATTTGTTGATTGATTGCTGGGGGGCTTGCGGCTGCAGCCCTGGTCGCCGGACGAGCGCATGCCGTCTCCGGACCGTATTTTGGCAAATCACCTACCCTCCGAATCGCTTTCTCTCTTGTCCCCAACCAAGAAATCCCACAAAGAAAAAATTAATGCAGCAGGCCATTCAGCACCTTGTAAACATAAGGGCCATAGAACCAGTACCATTGGATCAGAGAGGTCAGGGATTCTATTCCATCCTCTTTGTCGTCCCAAAAGCCTCGGGGGGATGGTGACCAATCCTAGATCTAAAAAGACGAAACCATCATCTTGTTTACCGCAAATTCAAGACGCAAACGCTCCAGTCCATTCTCGGAAGCGTAAGAAGAGGAGACTTCCTGACGTCTGTAGACCTCACGGAAGCTTATCTCCACATTCCCATCTCTCTCAGCCACCGCCGGTTTCTAAGATTTGCTTACAGGGGCCAGCACTATCAATACAGGGCATTGCCGTTCGGTCTATCCTCGGCCCCGAGGGTTTTTACCAAGGTCCTAGCAGTTCTGGCAGCTCACCTCCAGATGGTGCCAGTCAGAGTCCAGTGTTACCCAGACGACATTCTGATTCAGTCATCAGGCCAAGCCGCGCTGACAGATCTCGAATGGGTAATCAATCTTCTTCAAAGTCACGGGTTTTTGGTAAACTTTTCAAGAGCCACTTGTCCCCCACGACAAGGCTATTACACCTAGGGGCCATCATAGACACGGTAAACTGCCGGGTCTATCTATCCCAAGAACGTCGGGACAGAATAACGGCAGTTAATCCTACAACTCTATGGGAACCGTATGGTAACCTTAGCAAGTCTCTCCCAATTACTGGGAAAGATGATTTTGGCCATTGCCATTGTACCTTGGGCCAGGCTCCACTCCAGGATACTTTAGTGGTTCCTGCTCCCTTTCCAGAGACTGAACATCAGCTCATCCACTCGAAGAGTGCGGATTCCACTCCGAGTCTCGCGCTCCCTCAGGTGGTGGCTCTCATCGGCCATAATCAGGGGGTCCTCCTTCAAGGAGCCGGACCAAATCACTCTGCTGACTGACGCCAGCCTGTTCAGTTGGGGTGTGCACCTACACTCATGGTGGGCCCAAGGCCGTTGGTCCCGCTCCGACCTTTGGCACAATATAAACTGGTTGGAGCTCAGAACCATACACCTGGCTCTTCGACACTTCTGCAACTCTGTAGTGAAACGTCATGTACTGGTCCTCACAGACAACTTTGCTGCCAAGGCACATGTGAATCCGCTCATTCATCAAGGGTGCTACTAACACCAAGCCCCCTGTAGTCCATAGATAGCCCTCCTGGGAACTACCGAGGGTTTTGCAGGCTCTTACCAATCCGCCCTTTGAACCCCTCAAAACATGTGATTTGCGATACTTATCACACAAAGTAGCATTTTTGGTGGCTATCACCTCCGCGCAGTGGATTTCCGAATTATCTGCTCTCTCCACTAGAGATGATTTGTGCATTTTTCATTGAGACCGAGTGGTCCTTCGTCTTGATCCGACCTTTGTTCCAAAGGTACATTCTTTATTTCACAGGACTCAGGAAATCGTGTTACCAGATTTCTGTCCTAATCCATCACATGCTCTGGCACCTGCTAGACGTTCGCAGAGCACTCCATTACTATATCTCGCGGACAGCTGCTTTTCGCACTACCGAGGCCCTTTTCATTTCCTATCATCCTCCTAGGGGCAGGAAAGTGTCCTTCTCCACGATTGGCTGGTGGATTAGGGCTTGTATTGCGGAGTCATATCGGGCATATTCAGTGCCAGTTCCAGGGTGCATTATGGCCCATTCCACCCGTAGCACAGCTACGTCCGTGGCCTGGGACACTCAAGCATCCATTGAAGATGTTTGCAGAGTGGCCATATGGTCCTCTCCGTCACCCTTCGTTAGACATTACAAAATCAACAAGTTCGCCTCGGTGGAGGCCTCCTTTGGCAGGAGGATTCTATAACAGGTACTACCTCAAAGTGCCACACTAGGCAGGCCTGTTTCCCTCCCTCAGGGACAGTAGGCTTTGGTATGTCCCATTGGTGGATTCTCCATCTCCTGTGCTGGAGAAGGGGCGTTGTCTTACTTGAACACCTTTTCCCAGCATGGAGATGGAGAATCCACTCCCACCCTAGTAGGTTATTAGGCCTAGATCTATGTTTATGAGCCAACACGTCTTGCTGTCAGTCATGGCTTTGCCTGCATCGAGACTGGGATCCTCTAGCCCAGGAGAGGCATGGCAACTTTGGCTGACTTGATCTGATTGGGCATGAACACAGTCTAAACCCATTGGTGGATTCTCCATCTCCGTGCTGAGAAAAGGTGTTTAGGTAAGACAACGCCCCATTTAGATTACAGAAGTTTCAGTGGAATGACTTAATTTTTTTTTAATAAACTGTATTAGAATTTTGAAAACAGAACAAAAAACTAACAAGAATTAATATTTGGACTGAAAAAGAAGAAAGAAAAAAAAACCCAAAGAGATCAAAGAATAGCAATATAAATAGCACTTAGATCAGTGGTTCTCAACCTTTTTAATGCCGCGACCCCCAACCGGTTGTAAGTCGAGGGCTACCCAACCGGTTGTAAGTCAAGGACCCCCAGCTGGTCGTAAGTCGAGGACTATTTCCCTGCCGGGGAGCGCCACACATGCATGGTGCCGCCCCCTGTGCCGGCCGAGGCGTAGCTGGCAAGGGGCAGCGATGGCGCAGGGTGACCACCGGCTGGGCCACCAGCTAGCCCGGCCCAAGAGAGGTAAGGCACCTGCTGGGCCCCACACATGCCAGCAACCCTCCCTGCGCCCACCAGCCTCCCACCCCTGGCCCTCTTTTACTTACATTTTTAGTAGTTGCTCAGCAGGGAGGGGTGGAAACTTCCAGACAGCTCGCCTTCGCTGCAGACAATTTGCAGCACCGTTTGCAGACTGGGACTTTTGGCGGGCTCAGCAGGGCAGAGACAACCTGGACAATTCCTATTGGCTTTTGAAAGCCAATAGAATTAGACTCTATTCAAGAGAGAAAAATGGCGGACTGCGTTGTTTGGCGACCCCCGTGAAATGGTCGTTCGACCCCAAATGGGGTGCGGACCCACAGGTTGAGAACCGCTGACTTAGATCATGCCATAGTGCTTTACAGCGCTCTCTTTACAATGTCAGCCTATTGCCCCCAACAATCTGGGACCTCATTTTAATGACCTCAGAAGGATGGAAGGCTGAGTCAACCTTGAACCGGTGAGACTCGAACTCCAGGCTGTGGGCAGAGTTTGCCTGCAAATGCTACCAGGGCTCTGCCTCTGGAAAAAAAGAAAAAGTGAAAGATTTTCTTTTACGGCAGGTATAAGTATGAATTATACCTAAGTATAAGTAAATTAACCTCTTAGTCGATGGTTACAGAATTGTTTACATTTTCTGCCTGGTGGCACAGTGGTTAGAATGCAGTATTGCAGACTGATTCTGCTCACTGCCATGAGTTTGATCCTGACCAGCTCAAGGTTGACTCAGCCTTCCAGCCTTTCAAGGTCAGTAAAATAAGGACCCAGATTGTTGGGGGCAATATGCTGACTCTGTAAATTACTTAGAAAGGGCTGGAAAGCACTATGAAGCGATATATAAATCTAATAGCTATTGCTATTATTCCAATTATAGCAATAGCAATAGCGCTTAGACTTATATACTGCTTCACAGTGCTTTACAGCCCTCTCTAAGCAGTTTACAGAGTCAGCGTATTGCCCGCAACAAACTGGTTCCTCATTTTACCGACCTCAGAAGGATGGTAGGCTAAGACAATGTCCTTAACTCTAATTAAAGCAGTCAGTTTGACCATTTCACCAATTTCTATCATCTTCACTATCCATTCCTCTATTGTGAATAAAGT
The DNA here is from genome assembly GCA_034064705.1 of Bothrops alternatus. Lineage (NCBI taxonomy): Eukaryota > Metazoa > Chordata > Lepidosauria > Squamata > Viperidae > Bothrops > Bothrops alternatus. The sequence goes on along the minus strand of JARGCV010000051.1, from coordinate 2,157,960 downwards.
CAAATCTTTCCATCCTTGTGCACATAACAGTCTCACTGCTATTGTCATATATACAAATGAAATTTCTGATTTTTTCCCCCAGATGCCTATCCAGCAATCTCAAAAAAAGTCTCTGGTTTCAATTGAATCTTTAACATCTTCTGTATTGTTTATATGTAATAGATTCCAACATTTCTAGCTTTTTTACATATCCACCAAACATAATAAAATGTTCCTTCTCTTTGGTAATGTTTCCATCATATGTCTGAAGAACGTTTATACATTCTCGATAGTTTTTCTGGTGGTATGTACCAACAATACCTATATATCATTGTGTAAATTTCAGTCCTTTCAGCCACATACTCTCCTACTGATCCAGCTGAATATTATAACCAGGTTTTTTAGCCAATTTTTTCACATAGTCTTTCACTTGTTCTTTGCCTGTAAAATGATTTCATAATTGGAAGAAGACCATCTCCTTTTTCCATGATATCCTAGAGAGAGTGATTGGATTGATGTCATTATTAGCTTTCTTTTGTTCTTAACTATGTTATGCTTTTCCCTTTCAAAATGAGGAAGTAAACATTGTTGCGCCTGTAGGGTCAGCTTAGTTTCTTCTTCACATTTTGATAAAATAATCGAGTATTTGCTTAAGAACTGAATATTGTCCTCTTTCCATCCAATTTTTTTCTGAGTTGATTGAAAGCAGTTGCAAAATCAGATTATTGTAATTGCTGGAAAATAAACCACACAGAAGGCTTATTCTATTTTCTGGCCACGATAAATTAAGTATACTTGCCTCAGTGGGTGGGAGTACCTAGTCAGCCATAGCTAATCCTGGAAGCTAAGAAAGAGTTGTTTCTGGTTAGTAACTCGTCTGAGGGCCATCTGGAAATTCCAGAGTTGGGATAAAATAAATAAATAAATAAGAAGAGAAAGAAAACTGTGTGGATGTGATTACAAGGAAGCAATTTCATCTCAAGGGTGTCTTTGCTTTGTGAATTGAAAAACCTTTTAGAAACAGCTTGGTCCTGGCTCTAGATTCAGAACTATATATTTAATATAAATGTATTGAAAATTTTAAACAAAAGAATAAAACTAACACCAAAACAGGGCAAAAAAAGAGAAAATGAATGAATCAACTGCAGAAAAATAGAAACAAAAGAAAAACGAAATAAATGACTTTGAGTTCTGATCTGTTTTACAACAGTCATAAACACAATTATAATTAGGCCTTTCTGTCTAAAGTTATATCACAACCCTCTTCTTTCTAAAATCTCTCTGACTTAATCATCAAAACCACAGATCCTAAGTTTGAACTCTCCTCACAGGGAAAGGGTTGGCAAATTTAATAAATAAATAAAATAAATTATTTTTCTTTTTTATGCAGAATGTCCATAAGGGGTTTCCACTTACCAATAAGCATAGATAATTGTCTTTTTCAGAAGTATAGATTGTGCCTGGCATTTGTTGATCACTTACTGTCATTCTGGGAAGCACAGTCACTTGTATTTCCAGCACTTTATTCTTAAATAGTTATTAGATGAATTTTGGACAGAAAGGGAATGAAAGGATAGGGAGAAAACCTCGGAGGATTATCAAGGATTTGCACTTGAACAGCCTGAATTGAGGCCCGCACATTCCAGCTTAGTTTACCAGCCAACCAATATTTGCAGTTACTCTCAAATCCGTCTCTTAGATAGTTTTTTGTCCTCACATTTATTTTTTATAGATGCAAATAACTGCTGAGAAAGATGAGAAAAAACATAGAGCTATTTCTAGATTGAATTTTTGTGGGAAAGCACTTTGCATAAATTTCCTGCTAAAGAAGATGAAGCTAGACTTTTTAAATAAGTTTTGTTTAATTCCTTAGTTTTTATAATTATTCTTAAGTTCTGCTTGCATTCAAGACGACAACTGATGGATGTGTTTTAACAATGCTCTTTGAAGTTAATATAATGTTTGGCCCTTTCTCAAGCTCCTTTCCAGCCAAAACCACCACATCAGGAAGCATAGAGCAAAGGTCCCCAATCTTTTGGGCAACAAGGACCAGTTCTGTGGGGAAAGGTTTTTCTATGGACTGGAGAGTGCGTGGTTTTGTGTGCTGCCTGCATCTCGCCGATGGGGTTTTGCTTGTTTGTGCGGACCAGTTGCTGGCATGCCATGGCCCAATACCGGTCCACGGACCGGGGGTTGGGGACCCCAGCATAGAGAACAGTTGTACATTGTTCAGTTTACAGAGACAAGTGAATTTTAATCCTGCCACTGCCTCTTTCTCTTCTTCTCCTTCTCCTTGTAACAGTTTTCTTCTGCTAATTTTATTGTTCTAAAGTTTGTAAAACCTTTGTCATAAGGTTTTAAATGCACTTACCTTGGGGACTCAAAACAGAATTGCAGGAATTCTAGTGGAATTCCATATTTGGATAAAAAAGGCAAATGCTGAAAAACTATTAAACAGCAGAATAGATTTTAAGTTGTAAGTCAGGTATAGGAGTTCTGTTTCAAATATCTTGTAGAAGGGGATGGAAGATTAATTTTTATACTATGTTTAATATTAGTATTGAAGTCGACCAGTGAATTGAATGAGAAATTGGAATAAAGCAGTGAGCCCCAGCTGTGCCTATGAAGGATTTCATGATCCTTGTGAGATTCCCATGTTATTCGGTTACCCAATTAAAAAAGAAAAAAAAAGTTCTTGGTGAAACTTCAAAGGATAGGTGAACATAAAAAAGTGTGTATTGCCATTCTAACTACACTGATCCTTTAAAGATTTTAAGCATTATTTTTTATTGGGAAAGAATCTTTGATTCCATTTTCTTTAAGCACCATAGTAGCTATTCTTTATCAGAATTTTCAACCATACATCTCTCTAATAATGCCTGGTGCTATTCCAGTTTTAAATCTTTGATCTCTCAAAGCCTAACTATATTAAAGTTTTTGAGAAAATGTTACGGAAATCGTTGATATTATTATTATTATTATTATTTATTAAATTTCTATGCCGCCCTATTCCGGGAACTCAGGGCGGCTTACAGCATAAATAGAAATCCAATACAAACTAAATAGTACATTTATAAAAATAAATATATAAAAAGAAGAACCCCTAAATTAAGAACCATTCATTCAGCAAACATACACACAGACATACACTGGCTAGGGGCAAGATTTCAACCGCCCCAGGCCTGCCGGCAGAGATGGGTCTTTAGTAGTTTACGAAAGGCGGAGAGGGTGGGGGCGATACGGATCTCCGGGGGGAGTTGATTCCAGAGGGCCGGGGCCGCAACAGAAAAGGCCCTTCCCCTAGGCCCCGCCAGGCGACACTGTCTGGCCGACGGGACCTGGAGAAGGCCGACTCTGTGGGCCCTAACCGGTCGCTGGGTTTCGTGAGGCAGCAGGCGGTCTCTTTTCACTTTTCTTTTCGAAATTCTTTTTGGGTTCATTCACTTGAGTTGTGCAGTGGTGTCTGTTAGGCTTCTGTTTCACCCTAGTCAAGTGCAGCTTCTTTTCAGAATTATTTTTCACCCGTACTGTTTTGACTCAGTTTGTGGCTACAGTATTTGAAGCAAGGGAGTTACATTTGCAAGACATTGTCTAATGCAGATTTTTTTTTAAAAAAAAAGAATTGTGGACCATTGAATTGAGTTTGCTGTTGGCAGAGCCAGGGTTGAAAAATAGATTTTGCATCCCACGTCTTCCACTCCCTGTTGGTTTTGTTGGGTTTGTTATTTTTTTTTTTCTGCCAGCAAATCCACACAGGAGAAGTCAAAAGCTCCAATTAAGTATTTCCAAAAATGGTGACAGATCAAAAGTGCTGCAGATACCTGGAGATTGGCACCTTCTACATCAGTGCTATTCTTTTTTTTTTTTAAGGTATTGGAAAATGTCATCACTGGGTATGGTGAAAAGGAATACTGAATTTCTATAAATTCCTCACTAAACGTATCAAAGGAGTACATTTCCAAAACCACCTCAGCTGGCTTCTGACAAGCAAAGTCCATGGGGGAAGCCAGCTTTGCTTAATGACCACGCGATTGAATTAACAACTGCAGTGATTTGCTTAACAACTGTGGCAAGCAAAAAACATTGTAAAATGAGGCACAACTCACTGAACAACTCACTGCTTAGCAACAAAATTTTGGGGCTCACTTGTGGTCATAAGTCAGGGATTACCTGTATTGAGCAATTGGTCATTAATCAAGGACCACCTGTATGGTAGCTGTTTCTTACCCCATTTCATGGCACTAAGCATGCCGGCTCTACAGCTGCCTGAACTGAGTTTCTGCTCTTATTTACTTCTGCAAAATGGGAAGCATTGTGAGAGGGGAGGCACATAAATTTAAATAAATAAATAAATAAATAAATAAAACAGGGCTAGATAGGACTTAACAATTTAGAACATTACATACCATTATATTGTACTGTTGCTTGTTCAAAGCAGCATTAATTTTGGATAGGAGAAAGTCATTTGTTTCTTTGCATTTGTCAAATATCTCTGTGTTGTATCCCCGTTGCAGATTGCTCTAAGAAGCTGACAGACCAGATGGTAGTGGCCTATTTGTTTATGCCCATATGTCATTCTCAGAAGCATACCATCTCTGAATATGGAGAATTTGTTTGTTTGTTTGTTAAAAAAATTATACAGCTACAGTGACTCTGGGTGGTGCATAGAGGATTAAGCCAACAGAGAAACGACAACATATTATATGAAGTATGCATCTACACCACCAATCCAAAATAGTAATAATAATGTAACATACGCTAAAATCTAAAAATCATTGCATTTCTAATGATAAAGTCCAGATTAGACAAATCTATCAACAGAGATGATTTACTTTCTTGGCACAAATGCCTGAGAGGACATCCCCATGTTCATTATCTTAGAAATGACCAAGGGGTTGGGGCGTCTAAATCTCCAAGTGGACATTGTTCTGTAGGGCAGGTGCTGGGATTAAAAAAAGGGAATGGTTCCTAGGTCCCATAAGATGACATTGTGTAATAGAAGAGATGTGTTGCATATCAATCCAGCCAGTAATAATAATAGTAATAGTAATAGTAATAATAATAATAATAATAATAATAATAATAATAATAATAATAATAATAATAATAATAATAATAATAAAGTTCTGGTGGGACAAGCAGAAAAATGACAGTAGGGTAGTCCAGTCCTTGGCTATACGCCATGTAAGGCAGACATGTCAAACACAAGACCCGGGGCCAGATGTGGCCCGCGAAGTGGTTTCATGTGGCCCACAAAGCCATCCGGAAACAGTGAGGGAACAGCTCCCTCTGCCTTGGTCCTGGCTGCGTTTCTTGCCTGTTTTTCTCCCTCCCTCATCTCAAATATTTTCCCACCACTCTGTACTTAGGAAGGAAGAAAGGAAAGAAGGAGAGGGAGGATCTGAGGGAAGTCCTGCCTTAGCCCGGTCCTGCTGCCCTTTTACTAATCCCCTTGCCCCCTCCTCCTGGCCTATCCTGGGGTCTCCCATCCTATTGCTAAGGAAGCTTTGGCTACAAAGCCGGGTCTCCTCTCATGGAGAGGGAATGGGCCTCCCTCTGACTTTGCCCTCGTACCCATCATGAGCAACTTGGCTAAGGAGAGCAAGCACAGCAGCAGCCTTGAGGAGGAGGTAAGTGCAGCTGGGTGCTCTCTTGGGGAAGTAGGGCCGGGCTTGGTGCCGTGGGTGCTCGAGGGCCAGGCTGGGCATTTGACCTCTGCTGCCCAGGGCTTCGGGCAGCCCGCACCACCATACATCCCCCCCACATGGCCTGAGAAGAACAGCGAGGCTCCTTCAGTGGACCATGCCTTGGCACTTGCCCTGGTCCCACCCCCTTCTGCCAGAGACCCTCAGATCTGCCCCACTCCTGTCCAGGCCCCCACAGGCCCCCTTGATGTGAATGACGTAGAGCTTGTCATGTCCATCCAATAGGCCACACCCACTCCACACCCACCCAGTAGGCTGTGCCCACCCTGGCCACACCTACCCACCCCCCTGAGGGCAACCGCAATGCTGATGTGGCCCTCAGTGAAATTGAGTTTGACACCCCTGATGTAAGGCTATAGGTGCCAAAAATTTTATTTATTTTATTTATTAACTTAATTCAGTGTTGGTGCTGCCAAATTCCAGAATGCATAAGATGTGGCATCCAAATGGAAGACAAGTAAGATCTCATGAATAAAGGCAAATATATGTTTTTTGGGATAATGTTGCAAGATTCAATCTGGATCAGCCTTATGTGGCACTACATAAATACGACTCGCAGAATAGCATAAAGCACATATTCCTGTAAAGAGAAATTCCCTGAAGATGGGCTCCAGCAGGAGTCCAAAAGCTCGGGAGAGTAAACCTATGGTCCTGGTGACCGACCCAGATTGGACCTTGCAAATAAGATCTGTTCCAAAGGACAGCAGCCAGCTGTACAAGGGGTGAGTTGGACTGGAAATCTTCATAATATTATATAGAATACCTTAATCCATCTCAGCTAGATATAGCTTTGACTAAACTGTTAACTTAATTTCAACATGAAAGATAGATGAGCTATTAAACTGACCAATATTCTTTCATCAGCACATCACCATGGAATAATTACTGTTCACACCCAAGATTTCAAGTCTTCAATTTAAGCTTTTAATGTCTAATTAGAACAGAACATTCACCTAGATTTCCAAATCTGCCATTAGAGCAGGGGTTCTCAACCTTGGCAACTTTAAGACTTGTGGACTTCAACTCCCAGAATTCCTCAGCCAGCAAAGCTGGCTGAGGAATTCTGGGAATTGAAGTGCACAAGTCTTAAAGTTACCAAGGTTGAGAACCCCTGCATTAGAGCCCGAATGCAGAATTTGAAATTTAAATTTCAAATGACATTTTGTCTTAAAATAAAGTTGTTTTACACTTGTTGGCATCTGTGGGTCGTTTTGATTTTGGTAATGTTGAATATGAAGTGTTATAAGCTGTCAGTTGTAAAACAGTAGATATTGTTATGTAAGTTTCAAATATTGTCAGATTATCAAATATCAGTCAAATATTTAAACATCAGTTGCCAAAGACAGATATTATGTCGAGTAAAAACTGGGAATAATTAGAGAACAGCTTGTGTATATTCAACATCAAATTCATACAGCTCTTTTGACATACTGTCATTTGGGATAGTCTTACGTTCATTTCTTGTTTGCACACTTTTCAGATGTGTCCTTCTGGTGTTTCCAAGATATTTTGATGATAAAGAGGAAAACAAGTCAGGCAAAATTTTCCTTTGAGCATCTGACATTCATGATTGTCTTTGCTAGATAAAATTAAGATAATTTGCTAGACAGAATTAAGAGAAGAATTTTTATGAATATCGGTTTTTGTTACATTTTAGAAATTGGTGTTATTTGTTTAAATTTAGAGATATATTTCTGTAGTAAAAGAAAGTCTGCAGCCATTTTTGTTATAACTTCATTTTATGTATATTTTTTATTTTAATAATAATAATAATAATATAATAAAGTTGGAAGGGATCTTGGAGATCATCTATCCAACCCCCTGCTCAGGCAGGAAACCCTATACCATTTCAGACAATTGGCTGTCCAGTCTCTTCTTAAAAACTTCCAGCATTCACCTCTTCTGGAGGCAGGTTGTTCCACTGGTTAATTGTTCTAACTGTCAGAAAATTTCTCCTTAGTTCTAGGTTGCTTCTCTCCTCGATTAGTTTCCATCCATTGTTTCTCGTCCTGCCTTCAGGTGCCTTGGAGAATAGCTTGACTCCCTCTTCTTTGTGGCAGCCCCTGAGATATTGGAACACTGCTATCATGTCCCCCCCTTGTCCTTCTCTTCGTTAAACTAGACATACCCAATGCCAGCAACTGTTCCTTATATGTTTTAGCCTCCAGTCCCCTAATAATCATTGTTGCTCTTCTCTGTACTCTTTCTAGAGTCTCAACATCTTTTTTACATCGCAGTGACCAAAAGTGGATGCAGTATTCCAAGTGTGGCCTTACCAAGGCATTAATTTGTTTTCTTATTACCTTTTTCTATCTGCTTTCCTGTATAATCTTATTTCTAATTTTTAAGAAGAACTCCAAAAGAGTACTGTAATAGTTCTTTAGATGGCAAAGATCATATACTGTGTTCTCTGATGGAAACAGTTTATAAAGATGGAAAGTTTGTTTATTTAATTATTTTATACTTTGTCTTTCAAGTTAAAGTAAGGATTGTGGGGCTTGCAGTAGAAAACAAATGTAGCAACAAAGTTAGGCAAGGACTGAAATTGGCACAGCAGGAAACAACCATTCTGAATTGTGATTGTGAACTTGGCAGATCAAAAAAAAAAGAAGAAAAAAGAAAGAGCAAATACAGGCAATCCTTCACTTATCACCACAACTGAGCCCAAAATTTCTGCTGCTAAGCAAAACAGTTGTTAAGTGAGTTTTGCCCCATTTCATGACCTTTTCACATTTGCTACGTATATGTAGGGATGTGTTGTTCATGGTATGTTTAGGTGTATGTCATGTATGTGTTTCACTTTGAGAGCGGGCAACTAAATTTCATTTTTGACGTGCGCCATTGTTCCCACAGTATAAAAATGACAATAAAGGTTATCTTATCTTATCTTATCTAGTAACATGTTAGTAACATGGCTGTTAAGTAAATCTGGCTTTCCCATTGAGTTTGCTTGTCAGAAGGTGACAAAAGATGGATCACACGACCCTGGGACACTATAATCGTCATAAACACGAGCCAATTGTCAAGCATCCGAATTTTGATCATGTGACCATGGGGATGCTGTGCGAAAATGTGTGAAATGTTTCATATGTGTGAAAACCAGCCATAAGTCACTTTTTTCAGTGCCATTGTAACTTCAAAACATCACTAAACAAATGGTTGTAGGTCAAAAACTATCTATAGAAATTTTAGGAACATCAGCGATATGGATTGCAAGAATCTTAATTTTGGTTGAAAATAATAATAATAATAATAGTAATAACAACAACAACCTATATAACTAGGGGTTTCACACACCATGCTAAGCAACAGTTGGTTGGAGTTTAGGTTTATCTGTAAAATAGTTCACAATTTCTAAACTACATTATATAACATACTAAGCCAAAGTCAAACTGCCCCCTGTTTTGTTGAGATATGTGAACCCTTCCTATATATATATATATATGTCTTTGGTTTTTCGGGTTTTCTCCCGCGTAGAATTTGAAGTGTCTTGGCAACGTTTCGATGAAATCTCATTCATCATCTTCAGGCTGGTGCTTTTGGCTTCTGCTTCTAGGAGCAATGTGTGGTCTAAGCTGTTTTTTCCTTTTAACTGCCAGTGGGGGTTTGAACTGATTGGCTGGGAGCTTGGCTATGTTCTGATTGGTTAGGGGCTTGGCTGTGCTCTGATTGGCTGGAGGGTTGGCTGTGTTCTGATTGGCTGGGGGAGTGTTCTGTTTGGGTGGGGGCTTTGTTGTGCTGGAGAGGTTCAAAGTGGCCAATGTTGCAGCTCTGGTCTGGCTCCTGGTCTGTGGTCTTGCCTCATCATTGGTGTGGGTTTGGGTTTGCTTTTTGCGTGGATGTGTGGAGGTGGCATCCTGTGTGTTTCTGGTGTCAAATCTTTGAGTTAGGAATACGTTTGTCAATAAGGGCGGGTTTCCAAATGGCTGGTAGGCGGGAGGTATCATCTCGTTTGTTCATGCTGTGGGGGCGTTTTTCCACTTTGAACCTCTCCAGCACAACAAAGCCCCCACCCAAACAGAACACTCCCCCAGCCAATCAGAACACAGCCAACCCCCCAGCCAATCAGAGCACAGCCAAGCCCCTAACCAATCAGAACATAGCCAAGCTCCCAGCCAATCAGTTCAAACCCCCACTGGCAGTTAAAAGGAAAAAACAGCTTAGACCACACATTGCTCCTAGAAGCAGAAGCCAAAAGCACCAGCCTGAAGATGATGAATGAGATTTCATCGAAACGTTGCCAAGACACTTCAAATTCTACGCGGGAGAAAACCCGAAGAACCAAAGACCTACATACAAACACCCGCGAAAACCTCAGAAAGCAAATATATATATATATATATATATATATATATATATATATATATATATATATATATATATATATATATATATATATATATATATATACATACATACATACATACATACATACATACATACATACATACATACATACATACATACATACATATATATATATATATATATATATATATATATATATATATATATATATATATATATATATAAATAAATTAAAAATATTTATTATTAGATAAACATTTGTCCATGTAAAAAAAGATAAAATTCAAGTTAAATGCCATTCAACTTAATACAATCATTTTAAATTTGTTGACCTTCTTCACTCCGTGTGTCCAAGTTTAACTATAAACCAACTACATTTTAAAAATTGTAACTTTCACTTCTTTTCAGATCAGTCCATTGGATATCAAACAAACAAGTCATCTTATTAAAATTAATAATTTTCATGTCGATACGCCCTTCCCTCTATCAATTACATTCTTAGTCTATTTGATATATACCTTCCAATAATCAATAGATAAATATTTGTATATGTAAACCAGGGAAAGATTCAAGCTAACTGCTATCCAACTTAATACAATCGATTTAAATTTAAATTTGTAAACATTCTTCACTCCCCGTGTCAAGATTTAACTATAAGCCAGGTACATTTTCTTTGATTGGTGTTTCTCTTGTATGTAGTCTATCCACTGTTTCCAGTCTATCATATATTGTTCATTTGAGCAATCCTTCAAGTATGCCGATATTTTAGCCATTTCTGCCAAATTTATTACTTTCAAAGTCCATTCTTCTATAGGTGGTATTTCTGGCTTCTTCCAGTATTGTCCCACCAACAGTCTCGCTGCTGTGATCAAGTTCAGAATTAAGTTCGTCTGTTGAAAGAGGCTGCAGAGTTAATTCCTTCGTTTGTCAAGACATTTTGATTGGGAAGAATTCACTCATTTAGTAGGTTTATTGTGGTAATAGTAATAATAAAAAAGGAACTTCAAGGGGGAAGAAAGCAATAAAACTAGTGATGCTTGTCAGATTCACTTGTCTACCATGGGATTTTGCAGCTGTTTAGGTAATGTAACTTCAAGCCCTTGGCAGCTCCATTTGTGGTATCATCATTTTCATGGCCATTAAGTTTGAATGCTTTTCTCCTCCCCTACCTCTGCAAAGGTGAAGACACATTTTTTTGTTGGGGATTTTTTTGGGGGGGATGGAGGGGCGAGTGTGTGTGTGTGTGTGAGAGAGAGAGAGAGAGAGAGACCCACAGCTTACAAAGAAAATCCAGTACATGCAATTTGCTTCTTCAGATACATAGTTATGAAAGTGAATTGGCAACTGCTTCAGACGCTTTTCAGAATTTCTCGTTCCCAGCATACCTGTATATGGACAATTATATAGGTGGATTTATTCATATATTTGTGTCTTACTGCTAAATTATATACATTTGTGAATCCGGCATGAAATAAACTTTTCTGTCATTTGGGAAAGGTAATAACAATGTACAGTCCTCTTGAGTTTATTTTCTTAATACAAAAATTATGCTGTTATTCTTTTTGATAGAACAGAATATAGAAGTTCCTTAAAGGTGGATGTATCAGTAAATAAATTACCAAAGTAGCCATTCAACATTTAAAAAAAAATCTGTATATAGGATATGATATCTCTTTGGATCAAAATATTGCATTATCTGTTCAAGATTTAATAACAGAGGATTCTTCTTTCTGTTAATATATGAACAATGGGTCCTATTCAACAAAATGAGTTTCAGTGTGGAGAAAAGCAAAGTCTTACATCTAGGCAGGAAAAACCAAAGGTACAAATATAGACTGGGCGAGACCTGGCTTAAAAACAGGTCAGAGGGATCTTGGAGTCCTAGTGGACGATCACTTGACTATGAGCCAGCAGTGTGCAGCAGCAACCAAAAAAGCTAATACAATTCTGGGATGTATAAGCAGAGGCATAGAATCAAGATCATGCAAAGTATTATTACCACTTTATAAAACCCTAATAAGACCACACCTGGAATACTGCAGCCAATTTTGGTCACCATATCACAAAAAAGATGTTGAGAGTTTGGAAAAAATTCAGAGAAGAGCAACTAAAATGATTAAAGGCCTGGAGACTAAAACATATGAAGAATGGCTAGGGGACTTGGGTTCAGCTAGTCTAAAGAAAAGAAGAAATAGGGGAGACCTGACAGCAGTATTCCAGTATCTGAGGGGTTGCCACAAGGCAGAGGGACCAGGTTGTTCACCAGAGCACCAGAGGGAAGGACGAGAAACAATGGTTGGAAACTAATCAAAAAGAGAAGCAACCTGGAATTAAGGATAAATTTCCTGACAGTGAGGACAATCAACCAGTGGAACAGCCTGTCTCCAGAAATCGTGGGTGCTCCATCACTGGAGATTTTTAAGAAGAGGCTAGACAGTCACTTCTCTGAGATGGCATAGGTTCTCCTGCTTGAGCAGGGGGCTGGACTAAAAGACCTCCAAGATCCCTTCCAGCTTCTATTCTATTCTATTCTATTCTATTCTATTCTATTCTATTCTATTCTATTCTATTCTATTCTATTCCTATTCCTATTCCTATTCCTATTCCTATTCCTATTCCTATTCCTATTCCTATTCCTATTCTGGTAAACAACCTTGTATTCTTCAGATATTTTTGGATTACAAAACCTGGTCTATAACATTAACAATAGAACCCTGCTTATAGTATTTGGAGCCTCAACATATGGAGGATTCCAAGGTTTTTATTCCTCTTGTAAGTCATATAAAAGAACTCAAGGGCCTAGTTACTTTGCCAGGCACTTGAAGAAGGAATACGCTATTCATACAGACAGCATAAAAATTGTAACATTTGTAAAAGAACTGTAAGTTTTTGATAGCTACTTTGTAAAAGTCTTTATATATATAATGGGACTGAGAGCACAGTTTTAACAGATAGATGTATGGCTTAATAATATATTGTATAATCTTATCTGTGCCGCGAATGACTGCACTTAATTAACTTTGGCTGATTTCAGAAGCTAAGCTGAATTAAGCTTGATTAGAATTTATCAAAGAGGATAGTGACAAACTAAATGCTACAATCAATCAAACAAACAAACAAACAAATAAACAACTTCCACTGCCTAGCATGGATCTAGTCAGAAGTTGAACTTGAGTCAAGAGTATCTTCAGGTACTGCCATAGATGACTTGGCTGATCTCATAGATGACTTGGGATCTGGTTAGCATTTGTATGGGAGGCAGTGAGGAAATTCCAGGGATATAGATTAGATTTGGAAGGTGTAAGTAAGTAAGTAAGTAAGTAAGTAAGTAAGTAAGTAAGTAAGTAAGTAAGTAAAGAAAATCCAAAACCACATTGATATTGTTGCTAAGAAAAAAGAGTGGTTTGCACAGTGTGGGAGAGATATAATAATAAGTGTTTCAAACATCCCACTTAAAATATTTAACTTTTAGCACTTACTGTATTTGCAGTTACCCACATTGAAATCCTACCTGCCAGCTTTGGGGAAGTACTAAATACCTCAAATAAAAGAGAAAAACAAAGATTCTCCCAGTGTTGAGATCAAACCATTTTACCAATGGCAATTTGCTTGGACTGAGGAAATACAAAAGATTTTGGAGGTTGATCGTGGTTCACAGTAGTTTGTCTGAGATGAACTAATTTTCATGGTTAAAACTACTTCTATATATTCTGCTATATGTTTGTATCAATCAGATTGAATTTGTGCTGAACCTAGTAACATTTGGTGTCAACTTACGATACATCTGTTTATTGTGTTCTGTTACCCTATATTATTATGTTAAATAGTTTCATTGTTTTTCACCTGATTTTGGTTTCAAATACGTTGTGTCTTTTTTTGAACTATTATTTTCAATTTATGGTTCTGTGTTTTGTTTTTTAACAATGCTTTTAACCGCAAGAGATTAAAAATTTATAAATAAGATCAATGCACATTATATAACTGCCCTGAAACATTTTAAGATTGTAGACATGTTTTGAAGCCAAATATGAAGAAGAAATTCAGGAAATGGTAAATACCATTAAATTAAAATATACTTAAGTTCCATCCACATTACAGTGAAATCAAATATACATATTATTTCACATTCAAAACGAAAACAGAATATGGTTCTGTTTGCATTGGTTTGATTGTAATGTGAATCTAATATATGATTTATAGCTTTGCATATATGTAAATATAACTAGTTGTAACTTATTTGATATTATCTGTGTGGAGCTATTCTTAATAAAGGTTGAGAGATTGTACTTAACTTCAAATGCAGAAATTAGGTTGCTAAACATTGTGATTAATATATACAATTCAGATGCAAGAATCACATGATGGCTATGTTGAAAGGTCTCTATCTGTTTACTGAGCACAGTTTAAGATACTAGTATTAACTTTTAAAAACACTTAATAGCTTAAGATAAGATTTACTGATAGATTAACACACATTAAAAAAACTGTTCAGATATCTTGTGTGTATGTTGTGGCTGCCTGATGCTTATTCAGAGAAATATAGAGAAAAAAACTCTATAAGGATCAAACAAAAGAACATTCCTTTGAATGAGAATAATACCAAAAGCAAGAGGTGTAAAAGAGATGTCCATTGCTGAACCTAATAACAGTTTTGATACCTCTTTCATGAAAAGAAAGGGGACAATAGGGTTAGAAAATCTGAGAGGAGAATCTGAATGAGGAAAAGAGATGCAGCTATACCTTACGTGAATACAGAGAAAAGTCATGGTCTTTGATGACTTACTATTATGAAGAAGGAAAACAGAAGTTTGTTAACTGGATCCATTGCCTGAGAAAATGGGATGATTATTTGAAATATAGATTGAAAGAGAATAGTTTCTAAGTCTCAAAAGTAGACTGGCAGTTGTATCCTCTTGTTAATCTATATGAGCAAATAATACTGGGAAGACTGCAGCACTGGGGTTTTGAAGATCTAGGAAGAAAGTTCTAGAATCCAAAGGCTGAAGTGATATTTTCATCTATCCTCCCAGTGCATAGAAAAAAACTGAGGAAATAACTAGAAGTGAATGACTGATTATACAAATCATACCTGGTTTCTGGAATCATGGTTTTGAATTACCTGGAGGATAGACTATGGGCAGGAGTAAATGACATTTACAAGCATTGGTAATGATGTAATTGAGTGAAGCATAGCAACCTTGATCAGGAGGAGCTTTAAACAGAATCCCATGAGTGTTACAGACAAATTCCTAAAGTAAGGAAAATCTTTCACATTATTGAAATGATAAATAGAAACCATTCAATGAAAAATTGGAGAGAAATTGCCTTATGAAATTCATTGCCTTCATTGGCTACTGTACATACTAATGTCTGAAGAACATGAAATAAACAAAGTGAGCTTGATCTCTCATTATAGGAAGGTAAATATGAATTAACAGTTATAACAGTGATCCGTTGGACTGATATTAACTGAGGAGATTTTGGATACTGTAGACATGCTTTCTGATAATGGTAATTACTTTTCTTACATTATTTGTAAATTAATTACTGTGTGCCAGTTGGCATGAAAAGTGACATCGTAGCTTGACAGTGATACTGAAAGGAGGTTCTTCCATGGGTCCTTGTTAAGCTGGGGTGAGATATCGTATGGTTGTCACAAAGTTCAGTCCTGGACTATGAACTCGTGTTTGTGTGTGTGAATGAGTGAGTGTGTGTGTGTGTGTGTGAGAGAGAATGAGAATATCTTTGGCAAATGTGCAGCCAACGGTCTGTAAAACAGAAATAAAAATCAGAATAATTTTTTTCCCAGCAATACATGGAGTTTATTTATGATGGTCATTGTCAGATTTTTTTGGGGGGTAAAAAATTCTTTTATTGAAACAATCAACATCAAACATAAGATCATATTAGAAAGCAATCATCATATAACCTGCAATACAACACTAAGGATTAGTCTTTGTGAGCGTCTGGTTTAGTAAACATTCCTCTTATATATGTTCTAACTACTGTTTCTAGTCTATCACATAATGTTCATTCGAGCTTCAGAAGTGAATTCGTCTCAGTAGTAGTGCAATCCTTTATGATCCCTAGCAAAAGATCCTGAGGTAGAAATTCAGTATCCTGAGGTAGAAATTCAGTATGCTTTTCCAATATTAAAGCAATCAACATTAAACCTGGGCTCATATTAATAAGCTGTCCTCATAAGATCTGAAAATACAGCTCTTATATATGGTCTATCTACTATATCTAGTCTATCACATATTGTTCATTCGCGCTTCAGAATTAACTTCGTCTCAGTAATAGTGCAATCTTTTATAATCCCTAACAAAAGATCCTGAGGTAGAAATTCAACAACCTGAGTTAGAAATTCAATCCGCTTTTTCAATATTAAAGCAAACAACATTAAGCATAAGATCATATTAAGAGGCAATCATCATATAACATAAAATACAACATTAGGTATTAGTCTTTGTAAACGTCTGGTTTGGTAAACATTCTTCACTCTTCATGTCGAGCTTCAACTATACGCCAGATACATTTTGTTTGATTGGTGTTTCTCTTGCATCTAGTCTATCCACTGTTTCCAGTCTGTCAAATATTGTTCATTTGAGCGATCTTTCAAATATGCCGATATTTCCGCCATTTCCGCCAAATTTATTACTTTCAAAGTCCATTCTTCCATAGGTGGTATTTCTGGATTCTTCCAGTATTGTCCCACCAACAATCTGGCTGCTGTGATCAAGTTCAGAAATAAGCTCGTCTCTGAGGTAGTGCAATCTTTTATGATCCCTAACAAAAAAACCTGAGGTAGAAATTCAATATGCTTTTTGAATATAGTTTGGAGTGTCCACCATATCTTCCTCCAGAAGGCTTTGATTTTTCTGCATGTCCACCAAACATGGAAGTATGTAGCCTCCCCATCGCCACACCTCCAGCACTTGGGCTGGGTGTCTGGATAGATGTATGATAGTTTTTTCGGGTCTAGATGCCACCTGTAGAACATCTTGTAGAAGTTTTCTCTTAGCTGTTGCGTTTTCGTGAATTCTACATTTCTCACCCAGATTTCCTCCCACGTTTCCATCGCGATCGGATGTACAAAGTCTTGTTCCCACTTTACCATACAGTTCTTGACTAGCACCGTTTCAGAGTCAATTTCTATTAGTACACTATACACTCGTTTGATATGCATGATCCCCTGCTCTCTAATCTGTTCAATTAAAGTCTCGTCAGTCTGGGATAGGCCCTTCTTCTTGTCTTTATGCCACCTTGACTGCAGTTGTAGGTATGATAGCCAGGTACCTCCTATTCCTTCATCTGCTAGCGTTGTTTGTGACTTTAAGGACAACCCATTTTCTTCTTCCAGTACCAGTTTACTGTAGGGCACTACTCCCTGTTCTTGGGTTATGTTTACATCCCCTATTGCGTGTCCGGGGATCGTCCAAATGGGGATCTTATCGTGTAGAAGGTATTTATATTTCCTCCAGACCCACAACAACGGGATTCGTAGTGGGTTCTCCTTGAAGTTCCTGTCTGCCTTTTTGTCGTACACCAAGTATGCGTGCCAGCCGAATAATAGACCATGGCCTTCAACATTCAGTATTCTATCATTCGTCATATTGATACAGTCACTCAACGCCACCAACGTCGCTGCATAGTAGTATAGCTTTAGATTAGGCATTTTTAGTCCCCCTCTCTTCCTCGTGTCCTGGATGATTTTTAGTTTCATCCTCGGTCTCTTGCCATCCCAAATAAATCTGTTGATGCCCTTCTGCCAGTTGTCCAAGTCCACATCCTTTTTGAGTATGGGTAGCATTTGAAAGAGAAATAGAAATCTTGGCAAGACGTTCATCTTTACTGCTGCTATCCTGCCCAGCAGGGACAGTCGTAGTGTTTTCCACCTTTCCAGATCTGTTTGTATCTTGTTCCACAGCACCCCGTAGTTATTCTTGTATAGTTTCGCGTTCGTTGTTTCTATGTCCACTCCTAAGTATTTAACTTTCTTGACTATTTCACAACCCGTTATTCTTTCCAAGTCCTGTTTTGCTTTGTTGTCTAGATTTTTAACTAGCATCTTCGTTTTTGATATATTTACTTTGAAGCCTGACATCCTACCATAGTCTTCCATTATCTCCATCAATTTCCTTGCTGACTGTACTGGTTGCGACACTGTCACCAGCAAGTCGTCTGCAAAGGCACATAGTCTGTAATCTTGTTGTCTAATCTGTATGCCCTTTATGTCCTCTGCCGCTCTTATCTTGTTCAGTAGAATCTCCAGCGTTAGGACAAATAGCAGGGGTGACAGCGGGCAGCCCTGTCTCGTGCCTCTTTCTATGTTGAATGAGTCCGTTAGGTCTCCATTAACGATGATCTGGCCTGTTTGTTTCTGGTAAATTGCCAGTATGGAGTTGAGAAACTGTGCTCCCATTTTCATCTTCCGGACCAAGTTCGTCAGAAACGGCCAATTCAGTCTGTCGAAGGCTTTTTCCGCATCCACAAACATAAGGGTGGCTGGTACCTAGTTGTGCCTTTCCAAGTACTCTATTATGTTCAACAGCTGTCTCACGTTGGTTTTCATCTGGCGCCCTTGTATAAATCCCCTTTGGTCCGGGTGTATTGTTTTTTGTAGTACAGTCATTAATCTATTGGCCAAAATTTTTGCGAAGATTTTGTAGTCTGTGTTTAGTAGTGAGATGGGTCTGTAGTTTGCAGGTTCTGCGTTATCTTTTCCCTCCTTGGGGATTAACGAGATGTAGGCTGTTTTCCTGGACGGTGGGACTTGGCCTCCTTCTTGTATGTTGATAAATAGCTTTCTGAGGGGTTGTAACATCTCCTCCTGGAGATGCTTGTAGTAGGTCGCTGTTATCCCATCCGTCCCGGGCAATTTTCCTTTTTTCAGTTGTTTGATCACTGAGTGTATTTCCTCCTTTGTGATTAAAACATTCAGGGCGTCTCTTTGTACAACTGTGATTGCCAGTATCTTTTCGTCTTGTAGAAACTTATCTTTCTCCAGCATGTGGATTACGAATCCACAAGGATGGGTTCGTTGTAGTCCTCCTGCCCATGTGACTAGGACTCAAACCTTTTAGCTCCGCCTCCGACCGGGCTTCCTGTCCTCTGACCGGACTTCCTGTCTCCCAGTTTTTTCCTAGTCTTCAGCCCGAGAACATCTCTTAGAGTAGGCTGCGAGAGGAAAGTTTCTTTTGTTGAAGCAAGAGCAGTTTAGCTAGAGCAGTTTAGCAGATTAGCTACTTAAATTCTTAAATTCCCCTTGAGCTTAAGTACCAAGAATCATTTACAACGGAGGATCCAGCGGCAGCGGGGGCTTGAGAGGTCTCCAAGGCCCATGGGACCACGCTAGTGAGTCGGAGGGGGCATCGGCCCCCAGCTCCAGGCTGCAGCAGGAATCTTCCGAGGATCTTCCTCCCCCCAGGGCATTCCAAAACCCAGCGCCGTCGAAGGAAGGAGCCGGGACACCAACCACAGCGCGGAGAGGACATCAGCAAGCTCCGAAGCGCAAGTGGGGGTTTTGGAGGGGGGAGGAGGGCGCCTCTCAGCTGCAGAACCGGCGATCGGCGTGGACCCCATTTCGGCCGCGTAGAGAGGCGAGCCGGGGGCGTCGGCGGCCATTAGGAACCGCGTGCAAGGAGGACGGGCGCCATCTTGGCTAGCCGGCCTCACAGTTTGGCGCGGGGGTCATTTTGAAAAAGGGGTGGGCCTAGCTCAGCAGCAGAGGCCGCCATCTTCCGCAGGCCCTAGCCACCGGGCAGGGCCTGAGCGCCATTCTAGTGGGGGGGGATCGGTAGGGAGATTAATCGCTGGAAACGGAGGCCTGTGGAGCGGCTACCGCTGCGACAGGCAACCACGTCCCCTAACCACCACAGTGCCTGCTGAGTCAGGCCGAGAGGGGGAAGCTTATCCGAACAGGAGCAAGGCCAGGTTCGGATAACGGAGTGGATTATTGGGGTTTATATCCAGGGGGGAATCCCATTCAGCCTCGCAGACGATCATAAGCGATAAGTCTGCCGACTGTCACTGCCGCGTATCTGTGCAGAACGGGGCCTGGCCCTACCTGCCTGGGAATTGAGCCCTTATTTTCCTCCCTTTGTCTCGGTGACCTCGTTGGGATCCCAGACGGACGATGGCAGACAGTGCGTCGCTTCAGGTGTACCAAGGCTCAAGCTCCCCCCTCCCTCCCCAAAAGGCAAAGCCACAGATTTGGAACCGGGGGGGGGCAAGAAGAAGGCAAAAACAAAGCACCTAAACAAAGAGACGTCGAAGGCAGCTGAGCGACAGGCCTTAAGGAGGCACCAGGTGCTACAGAGAGAGTGTGCCAAGGCCCAGAGGCTTCAGTCCAGAGGGACTGAACAGGCTGATTTCCCCCAATCCACTCCGTCCACACCAGAGCATGCAGAGCCTGCAGAGATGCAGGCGGAAGCAGAACAGGAAACCACAGGCCTCCGAAGAGGGTGGCCGGAACAATTACAAACATATATGCAAAAGGCATTTGATAATTTTATGACCTCCAAGCTCTCTTCTTTTCCTCAGGAACACACCAAACAGCCAGCGCCCCCGCTCCGCAGGGGACACGCATTCACCCAAGCCTCCGAGGATTCTGAGTCCTCTTCACAGATTGCAGAGGAGGAGCCGGAGGACTGGGAGACATCTGGGCGCCAGCTGTCGGAAGAGGAGGACGAGACTCCGGAACAGACCTCAACCTCAGGGCTGTTCGATTCGGCTCAGTTCCGTTTACTCATGCTCAAAACCTGTGCCACCCTTAGTCTGCTGGCAAGGGATAAGGAAACAAAACCCACCTCCCCCGAGGAGGAGGGAGGTAAGGTCCACCCGGTGCTACATCCACCTGCACCGGATGAGATAAAGGTACCGTGTCCGTTAGTGTTCCGCACCACGCTGGAATCACAATGGGCCTCATTGGCAAGCACGCCGTCTCCAAGTAGTACGGACAAAAAGATATTAAATGTGTGCAATGCCTTGGCTTCCCTCATAGAGGTACCAGCTGTAGATGAGCCACTAATATCTCTATTTGCATCATCCGCCATTCCAGGAGACATGGCGGAATCCATGAAGGCCGAGGACAAGAAATTTGAGTTCGCGCTCCGCCGGACGCACCACTCAGCAGCCTGGGCGATCAGATCTGCGGTCTCAGCCTCCCTGGTGGCCAGGGCGTCAATCTTGTGGCTTCAGGAGATACAGGCAAGTGTACCACCAGAACAGGTACGTGCACAGCAAACGTTAAACAAACTGTTACTGGCGGCAGAGTACATGGCGGACACCACCTTGTCGGCCTCAAAATATTCAGCCAGGGCCATAGGGTCAACAATAGCCTCCAGAAGGCTTCTTTGGCTCAAAACATGGAAGACGGACCTTAAGTCCAAATGGCGACTAGCCACCGCCAAATACTCAGGAACCAAGCTGTTCGGTCCCATCCTGGAACCGTATGTGATTGAGGACAAAAATAAGAGAAAGGTGCTCGCTCATCCCTCCAGGGGAACAGAGAGGCGAGGCCAAGAGTTCCGCAGGCAGGGGCCCCACCAGAGCGGGTCCGGAGAATGGAAACAACCCTTTCGAGGGGGGCAGTCCTGGGATTGGCCCAGAAATCAGCGCACCTTCCCCTCAGGTCAGGAGCGCTTCCAGGACCGCCCAGCCACAGGTAGGGGCCAGTTCTCAAAACGTAACGCCAGAGGAGGGACGGGACGTCCCTACAGGTGCTCCAAGTGACGCCTGGGACAGCCCCATAGGGGGTCGCCTGGCGCTGTTCAGCCAAGTGTGGCGAAACACCACAACAGACGCCTGGGTAAGGGACACGGTGACTCAGGGCCTAGCCTTAGAGTTCTACGCTCCCCCCCCCCGAGTCAATTCATAAGGTGTCCGGAGTCCCGAAACCCCTCAAAAGCAAGACTGCTAAGACTGGCCATAAAACACCTGATAGAAATCAAAGCCATAGAACCGGTCCCGGCAGGACAGGAAAGACAGGGGTTCTACTCCATCCTGTTCGTCGTACCCAAGCCATCCGGGGGTTGGAGAGCAATTCTAGACCTCAAGAGGCTAAATCACTTCATAATATACAAGAAGTTCAAAATGCAATCCCTCAGATCCATACTGGCCAGCATCCGAAGGGGGGATCTGTTGTCATCCATAGACCTCACAGAGGCTTACCTACACATACCCATAAGACAGGAACATCGACGCTTCCTGAGGTTCTGTCACAAAAACAGACACTACCAATACAGGGCCCTACCATTCGGCCTGTCATCGGCACCCAGGGTATTCACAAAGGTGCTGGCCGTGTTGGCTGCGCATCTGCGCATGCTACCGGTGCGCGTCCTCTGTTACCTAGACGACATCCTGATCCTATCAAGTTCACAACAGGCGGCCCACTCAGACCTGCGGGTCACGCTAAGCACACTACAGAAACACGGCTTCTCCGTAAACTACAAAAAGAGCCACCTCACACCATCAACACGCCTACTACACTTAGGGGCGATCATAGATTCAGAAACAGGATTAGTACACCTTTCTCAAGAAAGGTGGGACAGCGTACGAAAGCTCGCACGCCTCGTCCAGGGGAAGGGTACAACCACAATAGTGCAGCTGTCCCAACTACTGGGGAAAATGATCTCATGCCTGGGCATCGTCCCATGGGCCAGACTCATCCCTCCAGGGGAACAGAGAGGTGAGGCCAAGAGTTCCGCAGGCAGGGGCCCCGCCCGGGCGATTTTCCTTTTTTCAGTTGTTTGATCACTGAGTGTATTTCCTCCTTTGTGATTAAGGCATTCAGGGCATCTCTTTGTGCATCGGTGATTGCCAGTATCTTTTCGTAGATTGCCACGCAATCTCTCTGGTTTTCTTACCCAGAAATGTTGCCAGGGCCCCTACGAAGGTTCCGAGCAGGCCCCCTTGGGTTTCGTTTGTTGTCTCTTTCCACCCTCTAAACCTGATTGCAGACGCCATTTGCCAGTATTGCATCATGGTGGACTGGTCTTGGGCCACTCCTTTCATCTCTGCTATCTGTCCCTCTATGTGGTTCTCCACTTCTTCCATCCTCTTTTCCGTATTCTCCCTGATTTCCTGAAGGTTCTTCTCCATTTCATCCTCTATTCTCTTGTAGTGTGCTTGCATTGCCTCCTTCATTCGGTCCAGGTCTGTGGCCATCGCTCTACGTTGTTCTTCCCATTTTCTCTCTAGGTCTCTACTTTGGTCCGCCAGCAACTGTTTTATGTCTTTGTATCTTTCCTCCATCTTCTGTTCTGCTTCTATGCACTTTTTTTCCATCCTTCTGCCCATTGCATCCAGTTTTCTATCCATTCCATCCATCCTTATTACCAGCGTCTCTATTGTCTCTTTTAATTCCTGCATCATGTGTGCTGATGGGCAGGCATGGGTTGGCAGATGGGTCTGAAGGCTTGTAGTTGGATGGTGGGGGGTGGTGATGGGTGGGGTGCTTCCTGGCGGAGTAGAGAGTTGAGCTGGGGAGGGTGCACCTCCCTTTGTGTGTGTCAGTTTGGTTTGTTTGGTCTGCTTGGAGGCCATCTTGAGCTTATCCTCCTGTTGTCCTGGCACTGTGTTGATTTTCAACTTAGACCAGATTGGTCTTTAGTCTGTGTTCTGGTAGTGATCCAGTGCTCTAACTTTTCGAGGGGGGGCGTCAGGGTTCAGGCAGTGCAGAGCTAAGAGTCTATATTCAGGCAGTTCTGTGTGCAGGGAGCCTGTTCAGTGCCTCTGCCTTGGCTTCCTCCTCTCTCACCTCTGACCACCTGTCTCTTCCCCTTGCACTTTTTGGGGGGGGGGTTCCCTCTTGCCCCTCTTTCTTTGCTTTACTTTCCCAGCTCCCTTTCTGCTGTCTTCTGCTTTTTTGTGTTTACAGGTCCCTTCTGTCTTCCCTTTGCCGCGGCCCAGGTTGCTTTCCAATCTTCCTCTTACTCCCACCTTCCTCCCTGGTAGATTTTGCCTTCTTCAGAACTCCTGGGACTCTCGTTCTGGGGGGTCTGGGGCACAGCGCGTGGGGTATCACTCACCAGTTTCTCTGCCTTCAGGGTACTCTTTTCCTATGTCTTCCCCCGCCGTCTGCTTCCTTGCCTCTTCCTTCTTGATTCTTCTCTCCTCCCCTCTATTGTTCCAGCCAGCTTACTTTCAGCTGTTTGTTTGTCTCCACCTCAGTCTGTCGCTCCAGACCTCCCCGCTCCTCTCCCGGTGCTTATCGCTGTCTTCGGCTCGTCTGGGGGCCTTCTTTAGGTTAGCAGTCCCCCCCCAGCGGCCCTCGCTTCTCTTGCTGGCTTCCCTCTCTTCTGTGGCTTCGCTCCCACCCGTTCTCCGCCGCCAATGGCTGCCTCCCGCTGTCCGGCAGCTCCGGCCGTCTCTCCCTCTGTTCTCCGCGCCTGGATCTCACCTCCGCTCTCCCGGTCTTCCTCTCCTCTTGTGGCTTGTCTGGGAGTCTTCTCTGGTTCGGCCGACCCTCCCAGTGGCCTCCGCAGGTCTCACTGACGTTTTTTGCTGTCTTCTCTCCGCTCCCGCCGGCTCCCTCCGGCTGCGCGGCCTCGCAGTCTCTCTTTGGGCCTGCCGGCCGGCCGGCCACCACCAGCCTCTTCGGCCCTGTCTGCTGTCCTCACGGGTCCCTCGGCAGCGATTTCCACCCTGGCAGGGCGAGCCGAGGGTCCTCTTCAGAAGCACCCTCTTCTCCGGTGCTTCTCTCTCTCTGCAGTCTGATTTTTTGAGAAAAAAGGTAAGCCCCGTTCCGGAGCTTTCCTCGGATGGCTCCGGTCCTCGTGACCGGAACCGGAAGTCTCGTCCAAAATCAGAATAATTTTAATATGTTAGATAAGTGAGCTGAAAGTATCAATAGTTTTCAGTAACCACAAATGCAAAGTTCCTCCTGTAGGAAAAGAAAGAAATGGATAGGCATAGTTTTGGGGACTATCTGGTTTAGCAATTTTTTTTAAGGTGTTGGATTGGTAGTTGATTAGTGTGATGTATCTGCAAAAAAGAGAAATGCAATTTTTAATTTTTGCACCAATATAAGTATAGTGTCAACGCTGCAAATACTGTATATTCTTGTTTTGACAATATGCAGAACTGTCTGGTATTTTTAGAGTTAATGCAGAGCAGAAGAGGGTAAAGGGAAAGAGAGAGGAAGGAAATCTTTGACCTTCATACTAATTGGATAACTGATATATGATAGCTAATTTGGGGAGGGAACATGCTGATAATTTAATTGCTCAAGGGAAGAGAATTTAGATCTTGGCATACCTCCGTTATGCCTGTGCCGACATTTTGTAACAATAAAAGACTTTTAGGAAAATCAATGCCTGGAAGTTCTTTTAAAGTGTTTCATTAGCTGGAACCATAACATATAGTTTAGTTTTGAATGTTACATTTTAGGAAATGTTCAGAAATACAGGAACAGATTCAGAGAGAGATGCTAAGATGATTAAGAGACTGGTTAAGTCCTACGATTGAAGGAACATGGTACGTTTAGCCTTTATGAAGAGAAAACTGAAGAAAGATCTAATAGTGCTCTTTAGGTAGCTGAAAGGATGTAAAGGAGAAGATGGTCAAGACATTTTCTTTGTTGCTTGCAAGTATAAGATACCAAATAATTGCTTTCAGTTACAGAAAGGCAGATTTTGATATTCTGAAGAATAAAGCCCTTTGACAGCAGAACCAATTAGGCAGAGAAGCAGGAGACTCTCTTCTGCAAGATGCGTTCAGGTTAACGCTAGAAATTATACTTTAAGTGAAATTCTCTCATTGAGCCATGGGTTGGGTTTGATGGGCCAAATTGGTTGTCTCCAATTACGGGATTTGGGAATCTTTTTTCTTTTTGTCATTTGGACCAGTTTAGTGCAAGAGAGGCTAGCTTCCTTTTACTGCAATTTTTAACACAGAGTGTAAAATAGAGGAATAAAAACATGCTTTGGGGAAAAACAGAACTCACTGCTTCCCAGCATCTTAAATGTTACTCATAATTTTATTTTGGCAGTGTAATTTTTGATTTAGTATCAAATAAATATTCAGTCATTGTATCAACAATATTTAATTAGATGAATTTTAATGAAATGTAAATTCAAATAATTTTACTTTGTTCCTCTGGGCAGGGCAGCCTTTTTTTCCCCCTCTCCAGGGTCATGGTAACTAGGCACTATGAAATCAGTTTTTTCTTTCCCTTTGTTCTTGTAAAATTTTAATGGTTTTTTGAGGTCTTTTTATTTCACTGGTGGATTAGTGTAGGGTCTGCTTATTCCATGTCTATGGAGATTCTCAGTCATCCAGGTCATAGTTATCCCAAAGATGGTTTTTCAGGAGGCAACTGGACTTTCTTGTTTTTCTTCGTTGTATCTCAAGGTAGGAGCCAACCTACCATTTAGAATGGATGGCAGAATCCATCTGATACTGAGACGCTGACCCACATATGGTTTTACGGTAATAACCAGCATCTTGAATTGTATTTTGAAACATATCAGCCAGCGCATCTTCCATAATAGTAATATAATGTGGCAATAGTGAGATTGGTCAGTAGGCCTATCTACAATTTGCATCAGCTGAATTCCCCCTCCCCCAAAAAAAATCTTCAAAAGAAACCCCATATAAAGCAAATATCAATGATCCATACCAGATCACAAGAGACGGTCCTATCCTTTTTTCCCTGCTGCCTCCTATCCATAACTTTTGTAGAAAGGCACCTGAGCGAAATATTTTTAGTCCTAGGTATATGTTTGTTTATTTTGTTCATTTATTTATACATTCTGTCTAATTAAACGGGCTACAAACAAGTTGAGAGTTGTAAGGAGCTTTCTCCTTTTTCTCTGCATGACTGCTCTCTTTGCTGACATCTATATAAAAACCTCGTAGGAGGAGGAGAAATATGTATGGCAAGTGGAAACAGTGAGAGAGACTGAAGCAGCTAATTTGTAGGTTATTGGGTTGAATGCTCAGCCCTGAATGTCTTAAACTTCTAATAAAAGCTACACAGCAGAATAGCTTGTCCACAGTTAGATAGCAATGAACTCTGAAGGAGGCCTTCTCCCTGCTCTGAATATTTTCAGGTTTTGATAGCTAGATCAAACTCATAGGTATTCTCTTGCCTGGTAACAATTAACTACTTTGTTACTTAATAGATTTCCTGAAGCAAAATGTATAGTTGATTATCCTGACACCAGATTTTAATGCCTAGTGTCTTTATTGGAGAGCAGGCACCATATCTGGAAGCTAAAGCACAGAAGAACAATTCAGACAATGAGTTGAATAGGATGAACAGTTCTAGTAATCTGGACTATTGTCATAGGACTATTAGATTTGGACTCCAAAATTCTGGACAGCCATTAGGTAGTTACAAATGGGTGCAGTAGATAAAGAAATATTGGCCATCTAATGACCACCTGAGTATCTGCAGCAAGGTTTGGGTGACTGAGGTATGGCATACATAGAATTATAGGGTTGGATGGCATCTTGGAGGTCTTCAAGTCCAACCACTGTGCAACCAAGTCAGGAGTTCTTTCTGGACAAATGATTGTCCAATATTTTCTTAACCTCCAGCAACGGAGCACCCACAACTCTGGGAGGCAATGAAATTGCCATGAAATTCATGGCAATAAAATGTCATGAAATTCCTCCTTATTTCCAAGTTGCATCTCCCTATAACAAGCTTCCGCCCATTGCTTCTTATCCTGCCCTCAGGTGCTAAGGGGAATAAATGGACGTCTTCTTCCCCGTGACAGCCCTTCGGTAACAAAATACTCTCTCCCTTAATCCTTCTCTTCACTAGGCTAAACATACCTAATTCATGACTGAGTGTTTCATTCTGTGTGAAAAATTCTGTGCTTGTGGAATCTTTGAGTGTAAGAAGCTATTTTTAGTTCTACTGATTCCCTTAATTATGACAAAATGTAGCTGTCAAATTTTTATATTGGGTTGTTTCCAAAAACAAAGCAAAGACAGACAGAGGAATCCAGAAGGACAGTAATAATCAACCTTGGGTAGAATCCAGTGCTGGGACAGATGAAAATATAATTAGGGTCACCTCTAAATATACTTGTCTTTCTGGATCAGGTATTTAAGAGTGTCCTGATGTCCCACTGGAAAATGAGTAAAAGATGATCTATACGGTGAGGTGATGCCTCTTTTTCTTACATACCGGTAGCTTGTATTTTAGAGCCAGAATTAACTGCTTGAAATCAGGTGACTAACTGGTCTAATTTTAGGTTACCTATATATAATACTTGGAGACACAGTGGGAATAGGCTTTGCTTAATTTAGATTCATGTTCTTTTTGTTGTACAGCTCTAGCCCTACTGTGCTGCCTTATTTGGAGGTTTTATCTTTTAAAGATAGCAACAGAGCATTATGTGGTAGGCATCCCTTATGTGGTAGGCATTGCTCAATAGGCTAGCATAATTGTCCAGAAAGTATTTAATATTTCATGAGTGTGAAGATGAGGAACAGATATGTGATAAAGAAGTAATTAGCCATTGTGTTAAATGGAGTAATGTATTGGAAGGTGAGATAAATGTGTTAAAAAGTTCCTTTCAACTTTTTAGAGTCATATTTATGGATTTGAACTGAGCCAGGACAGTATGTCCTCATTCATACAAATAAACAATTTAATATATATTGCAAAAAAACACATTCCCCAAAGGTTTGGTACATACAGCAGACCATATACTGTTCTCTAATTAATTGGAGATCTTGCAATAGGGAAAATTATCTTGATGGCAACCATTTCAAACTCACTCTAAAGTTTTACCGAAGAGTAGGATCTATACCAGGGGTTCTCAACCTTGGCAACTTTAAGACTTGTGGACTTCAACTCCCAGAATTCCTCAGCCAGCTTTGAAGTCCACAAGTCTTAAAGTTGCCAAGGTTGAGAACCCCTGATCTATACCAACTTTCTGGTGCTTGGATTCGTTCATTATTTTTGAGGACAGTAGGCTTAGGGTAGTGTTCCTCAACCTCAGCAACTTTCAGAAGTGTGGATTTTAAATTCCAGAATTCCGTACCTTGGGGGAATCCTAGAAGTTGAAATTCACACATCTTAATGTTGCTGAGGTAGAGAAACATTGCGGCTTAGAGAAAGGCTGAGGTACAGAATTAGCTTCTTTTAAATAAGTAGCACAAGCTCTTAGGTGAGACTACATAAGAGGTAGAATCACTAAATCAAGGGAAAGTAGGATAAAAACTCAAAATGAGTGTATTTTCTTTGTTCCATTGAAACATGAAGGACCTTATTTTCTTATTTGTTGATACTTGGATTGTCACAGAGGGTATAATTGATCCTATCAGTTATTGGCTTTGTCTGTGAATTCAAATGGAGAATTATTTATCCCAAATGTCATCTACTTAAAATATAGACAATATCCTGTTCCTCAGTTTCTGAGTATCTGATAGCTGATTAATATTTCATGATGTTTCAGCAAAACATAGTTTTCATAATTCAGCTCTTTTTTCTTTCCCTTTTATCTTTGCACGCACACACACACACAAACAAAGTTTTTAATAAGCATCCAGTACACTTAATATATTTTAGCTGTGCATCGTGCCATTTTCACTAACTAAGAATCTATCTTACCGCAGAAACAGAGCAGGGGTGCTTATGAAAGGATGTGAATCGCTTTCTAAAAACATTTTTCTGCACTGTTTCCCAAGCATTAACAGCAAGGTTATTCATCTGCAGTTTTCAACACAATATTTTGCAATAAAATTTCACATTAATTTATAACTCTCTTCCCCATTAAAGGCAGGGTCAAAAAGTTGGGTGGTAAACTTTATTTGATTTCTCTTTAGTGTAATAAAATGGTTTGATTACTTCCAGTTTCTATAATGACATCACTAGTTTTGATCCTAATGAGAGCTGAAACAAATTTTGAAAAGAATTACTCTCTTCTATGTATGCATTTTTGCAACATGAAAAATGAATTGATAATTCATTCTGCCTTTTTCTCTAATTCAATATTGTGATAGGAAAATGGATTGTTTTATAGTATTGAACCTTTGTATATGTCTGTGAACATTATTTCATGTTTGAAAGAATTCTTTTGGATACATAAGGGTCTATCAGACTTCACAGTTGCAGCAGATAACAGCACGAACTTCCAAAGAAAAGGCTATTATGTTTCATTTGTAAAGCTTTAAAAGAGCACTTTGAGAAAGCAAGTCAATTTAAATTTTACTTCACTCGCATGGAACTTAAGTAATTGTATATTATCTATCCTATTAGAATTATACATATATGTAAAAGAAGTGTATCAGTAAAAGCATAATAATAATAATACCGGTAGTAATAATCAAAAGATAACATAGGAAAAATGAATATTCCTCTCTCTGTGAGTGTGCATGGGAAATGACTTCTTTGAAATTGCATCCTTCTACTTTAGTTGCTGCAAATGAAGTAAATATGATAATAAAACATTTTTTCTCCAGTGTTACTTGATAATTTTAATTGATTGATTGATTCTAAGTCAGTGAACTATATACACTTACTTTTTGGTGGGATGTTGGCGATATTATCCTATCTACATTAGAAATCCTAGATAGCATTGAATTGTGTGAGCATGTCTGTGATAAATCCAAACTTGGATTGTGTATTAATGTTCCAGAATTACAGATAACATCTTTATTCTTAACTGAGCTGCGACTAGGTTTGGTAACATAATCTATACCTTCTGTACCAAGGGTGGCCAACTATGGTGCCTTTACAATCTGTGGACTTCAACTCCCAGAATTCCTGAGCCAGCATGGGTCAGGAATTCTGAGAGTTGAAGTCCACAGGTCATAAAGGGGCCTTAGTTGCCCATCCTTGTTTGGTACATTTAGTCTTATTTGAAGGCCTCAGTTGATCAAAGCCATGAAGGGTAACAGAGGTCAATATATGTGAGTCCATCTCACGATGAACATAGCAAAAAATTAATGACAGGAAGGAAAATGAATGGTTATAAGAATCAGACACAAGTACTAAAAAAAGTAATGCAATACCCTGAATAAATGTGATCTGGAATTATGAAGTAGAATTTTTTTTCTAGGTAATGTGAATGGCTTGGTAGGGATGAAGTAAGACAGTACAGGAAAAATACGATTGGGCTGTTTGGAGATTGAAGAATAAATAATGACTATTGAGTATATACTTTAAAAATAATCTGTTTTGAATACATGTTTAAGTATAAATTTATCATATAACGTAAAAAATAAATGAATATAAATCTAACAATCATGGTTGATCTAATAGTTATGAAAGACTGAGAGAATTCGGGCATCAAGGTTCATCATATGGGACAAAAGCATTTGTTTGGCAAGAATAGATTGGGAGGGGGGATGGACATAAAAGAAAGAAGTGGAAGAAATTAGAAAAATGAGTACATGAAATGACTACAGAACCAGAATGACAAAGTGCTAAAAGATAGATGAATCTCCCAACAGAATTAATAGAAAATAGATGAAAAGAAAAGATGTGATTGCAGGTTAGAGTGAGAAGTAGTACCACCAAAGAGTGTTGGGTTGTCCAAATGGAGGAAAAGGATGCTTGGTAGAATGAGGAAATAAAAGACCCTGTGAATGAGAAAAAAACATACATACATATCTTTATAATAGTCATTGAACAGGATACAACAATCAGCCACAGATGAAATGAAATAACGCATATCCTTGGTAAGAAGAATGAGAATGATGGGAAATAGAAATCTAGTCAAAGAGAGCAAAGCACAGTTAAGGTTAAAAGAGCCCCCCTCCCAAAAAAAACCCACAATGAAGTGATTTTGGTGGAAATAAAAATAGTTTTGGAAGTTGATGAAGAGAACTAAGCAAGGAGTTCTCAGCACATGGAACAGAATTCAAAAATAGAAGTGATGGGATGATTCGAGGTAAAGTTGAAAAGAGGGAAATACTAAAGAGGGAGTTTTAGATATTTGTATGAAAATGATTGTGTGATGTTGAAGATTGAAGTTAAATCCATGCTATAAAATTAGTGTAAAATAATGAAAAGGAATGTTTCATGATAATGTCAGAAAATGGTAACAATCTGTGTACCTGTGGAAGAACTTGGGTAGTTATTATTTTATTATTATATTTAAATTTAAGGGTAGTGTTAGAACATAGATATGATTTCTGAATGAGGTTGAAATCTGGCACATTCTGGTGTTAGGCCAGATTTTGGCTCTTCAGAAAATCACTGAGAAATGTGAGAAGGAAATGTTATTGTATGCTTGTTGGTATGGAAATGTTGATATAGAATTGAAGATAGGTTACTAAATACAAGTGGGGTGTAATCAAAGTATAGTATGCATTAAATAAATAAATAAATAAATAAATAAAAGAGTGCTTTTGGATGATTCAACACTGAGCAAGAAATAAGACCTGATTGTGGGTGATTTAATATAGGTGTGGGTGAGCATATAAGGTATGTTTAAGGTGACATTGAAAGTGTATTGATTGGGAATATTAATGTGTGTGTATTTTTGCATACAGATACTGTCTTGCTAGTTTAGAATCTCAATGATTTGCACTGAATGCTAGATAGATTGTATGATGCAAGAAAAGTGATGAATCTAATAACTAAACTAACAAAGATCAAGGAATTGTCTGGGAAAATGAAAGGATTGCAAGTTATTTGTGTATCTTAACTAAAGCTGGGAAAATGGGAGATTTTAAGATGTGCAAATGCTGGTAAAGTAGAAAGTCATGATTGTGGTTTGTTGTAGAGAATACAAAAATGGCTGACAGCTGTGAAATAAATTGTGATGGTAAGTCGTTTAGAGAGAATGAATGAGTATCAAATTGCAAAATAAATGTATGAAGGAAGAAAATATTGATCCAGAGGAAAGAAAAAATGGGAAAGTCAGAGCCATATAGAGTTTAGGAGATCCTAAAAAGAGTGATGAGAAGTTAAAAGAACAAAGGCAATATATGAAGCAATGTATAGAAGAGATGAAAACAAGGAAGAATAGAATAGAATAGAATAGAATAGAATAGAATAGAATAGAATAGAATAGAATAGAATAGAATAGAATAGAATAGAATAGAATAGAATAGAATAGAATAGAATAGAATAGAATTCTTTATTGGCTAAGGTGGTTGGACACACAAGGAATAGTAAGTATAGAAATCATGATGTGATATGTGTTTTAGTGTAAGCTAATTTTATTTAACTGACCTTTTCTTGTTTCTGTCATACCTTTAATTTCTTTTTTGTTATCTTTCTTTTATGTATAACTGCATAACTTGGCTTACTCTGAAAGTAACTAGTATGATATGTATGGATAGATTATTTCACAAAATGATTTGTGTAAAGGTTTCAATACCGGTACTACAAATTTGGGCTTCCTTTGTACCTAAATGTAACCACCCTAAGTATGTTCAACCCTATCTAAAAGGCATAAAGTGGATAGCACGTTTTCATTATATACATATGGATTAACTCTGTATTTTTGTCTTTATTCGCCTCAAAATGCTATGAAAAATGCATCGAGAAAAAATAGAATTTAAATAATAGAGAGTATTGAAAAAAAAGATAAGCAATACGAGTACCAGTAGCCAAGACCAACCAAAACCAAGTTTAGAAATAACAACAAACCAGAGTTGTTTCTTTCCTGTGAATCATCTATACACCATTGTATGCCACCTATTTATTCTTTTATTTTGGCTAAGCAAATCAAATTGTTTGTTTTATGTTAGCTCTGCATTCACTATGTGGGCTTGTTTTTCTCAAACAAAACAAAATTCATAAACATAGCTTTTGTTGGCTTGGGATGCTAGCTTTGGGAAAATAACACATTGGAATGATAGCTTTGAATTTAACAGAAAGTTAACATTTCTGCTAGCTAATCTTTTCTTGGAAGGAGCAAAATAGGACTAATTGATGTGGGTACACTCTCATGGATTTCATTCACAGTGAGTCACAACAGGGTACTTTTAGATGGTTTTGAAATTATTGTCTGTTTGTAAAGTGTATTTAACAGAGTTTTCCTTCTGTATCTCTGTTATGTATTTATATATCTATAGCTGATACAATACTGTAAAATTAGGGAGCCTTGGCATTTTCTTATTCAGTATTGTAAATGTTTTGGTGTGTAAATGTACAAGGCCTGTGATTTACCTCAAAACCTGCTCATTCAATTAATTTTGTGAAAACAGCATAGTAATCAAAGTTAGGAAAACGCCCAAAGAGCTGCAAGAAACGGAAACCCAAAATACAAAATTGAATTATAATAAAAAAGCAAATATAAATTGAATTACGATAAATAGGCCAACAACTAATCTTCAGATTGCTTAGTTATGAATGACACTTTAAAACCACATTTGCAGCTTGAATATCCATAAGGATTTGTAGCCAAGTCTGTGTGCAATAAAGCGTCCATGCCCCTTTTGCTAAATGAAGAAAACATCTCTTGGTCAATGAAATCTTATGCATAATTGGGAATAACCCGACTCTGACTTTCACCTCTAAGAAGACCTAGATGGGTAGAGAAAGTACAGTGGTTTCACTAAGAGTCTGCTCTAATTACCTTTCTTAGGGGAGAGAACGTGCTCATCTGGGAAACCTATATTTTTGAAGGATCTGACAAGAATTTATGGTAGTCTGGCATGAGGAGAGTCAGATGTTATACTCTTCTTGTTAATTGAGCCCAGAGAGGATGGAGACTCTGTGCTTATCTTTCAATTTCAGAACTGAGTCAAATACTTTAGAAATCTCACATAGCAAATCCTCTAGGAACTGAACTATAACCTTCTGTTACATGGTTTATAGCAGGGGTTTCCAATCTTGGCAACTTTAACACTTGTCAACTCCAACTCCCAGAACTCTCCAGCCAGTGTGGGAGTTAGCTGAAATCCATGAGACTTAAAGTTGCCAAGTCAGCATCCCTGTTTATAGGTAACTAGCATGCAATATAAACAATTAACCTGGGATATTATTTTACACAGTGGAGGACAGGAGGGCCTAGCATGCTGTGGTCCATGGGGCCTTGAGGAGTCAGACACAGCATCAACAAATTATTTTACAATCCATTAGCTCTTCTTGTTGAGGAGAAATATATAACCATTACTGTATTAACTCGAATAGAATAGAGTAGAGCTGGAAGGGACCTTGGAGGTCTTCTAGTCCAGCCCCAGTGCAGGAGAACCTACACTGTCTCAGACAGGTGAATATCTAGTCTCTTCTTAAAAATCTCCAGTGATGGAGCGCCCACGATTGCTGTTCCACTGGCTGATTGTCCTCACTGTCAGGAAGTTTCTCCTTAATTCCAGGTTGCTTCTCTCTTTGATCAGTTTCCAACCATTATTTCTCATCCTTCCCTCTGGTGCTTTGGTGAACAACCTGCGCCCCCCCACACCTTGTGGCAGCCCCTCAGATATTGGAACACCACTATCATGTCTCCCCTATTTCTTCTTTTCTTTAGACCAGCCAAACCCATCCCGTAGCCGTTTTTCGTATGTTTTAGTTTCCAGGTCTTTGATCATCTTATAATCATATTATAACTAATACTTAGAAATCTGGTAGCATCTTCTCCAACTAATAGATTTTATTAATTTTAATACATTTTTAAATTTGTTAGCTGGAAAAGATGCTACCGTGTTTCTCCAAAAATAAGACCAGGTCTTATATGAATTTTTGCCCCAAAAGACACATTAGGGCTTATTTTCCAGTTAGGTCTTATTTTGGAGAAAATATGGTACTAAATGTGTCCATCTGTCTGGCGATCTTAACTGGCGCTTATTTTTGGGGGTAGGGCTTATATTACGAGCATCCTGAAAAATCACGATGGCCTTATTTTCCAGTTGGGTCTTATTTTCAGAGAGAGTCAGTACTAGTTTCCTCTTAACTTTTGGGCATCATAAACTAGTGCAGCCCTCTTTCTACAGTGTTTATAATAAATAGTTGTATTTGTCTTGATTAACAGAATCAAATTAATTCTGGGGTCATGATGCTTGAAATATAACTCTGCCTCTAAACATTTCAATGTGAAGAGTCACACCTTCAGTCTGTAGAAATTTTTCACTTCCTTCTCAATTGCCCCAACATGCCGGAAGTCTTGATGTGATCTATCTACACATTGGAATGAAGTCCAAAATTTGTTCATAGTCGCAATCTGTGATGATTCCTCCTGATAGGAACACATCAGGTAAAAATTTCTTGAGCCAAAGAAATGTTTATGGCTGAAATTATTTCTGAAAGAGTTACGTACATTCTATACTCTATATAAATAACTTTAGCATCAAATACAACTTGGAATATATCAGTCTGTCGCGCACACAATAAAAATGTGGGGCATTTTACTCTTGAATAGAGGATATTGTATTACTGTCAGTATCTAAAGTGCTTAAGAATAAGAGATGGATTGGTTGGTTGCTTCCTTTGTAGAACTCAGAATTGCATTTTGACTTCACCACAACCCTGGCCATTTAATAAGGGTAAGATTGAATAACTTGCCTAAAGCAATGTGGACTACTCTGTGCTTGGGCTAGATTTAAACCTGGCTTTTTTTTTTTTCAGCATCACACATGGTACAAGGAGAAAATTTGCTTGTAAAGCAAACCAAATGTTTTAGCTAAGCTATGTCATTCAGCACTCTGAATTCTTTCCATATACTACGGTAGGTGCCTAGTGAAATCAGTCTCCGTGCTGAGAAAAGGCGTTCAGGTAAGACAACGCCCCATCTCAGTCCTAAGACAAGGCATCACCCTAATAAAATCCTAATAAAATTGCCAAATCCATGATTGCCGATCAGTATTCTATACTGGAAAGAGTTTTCAAATGGCCCACAGCTAAGTAAAACAAAGTGAAACAAAAAAAATTCTGTTAACATCTGCATGTAACTTGATATAGATGAAGCAAGTCTGGTTTTTAACCAATCTCTGGGGTGTTTGTGCTTTAAGATTAATTATTTTCTTTTCTTTTTTTATCAAGGCCATCCTTTGCTATTTATTCCATAATAGAGTAGAGGATGTCAGCTCTTGTTCTGAGCAATATTGGGGAATTCCAAAGTTCTCTGAATGATGTTCTCCTTTATCTGCTTATGCATAGACAGGCACTAGCAAGAGAAGAATGCCTTATAAATATGCAGTAATCCCACACATTTTATAATACTTCTTGGGTGGGCAAATTGATATTTTTTCCTAATGTTTTCACACAGCTGGGAATATAACCAACTGAATTCTACACAGAAAATAGTTACATCTCTAGGTTCTCCTTTCCCTTTTCCTCCCAATCCTTATATTTATATAATTATTTTTAAATCTCTATGTCCCGTACCAATTACATAACTAGGTAATCAAAAGCCAAGCAGAATATCCATATTTATTGTTGAAATAACTTATAATATTAAATTAGCCTCACAGTAGAAAACCGGTTTTGATTATGTGAAAAAACGTGGCAAAGGGCTTTTGCTAAATATATCCATATTTTATAAAGCGAAGGTGGAATGGAAAGGAGGGAAAAAAAGAAAGTTCTTGCACTAATAAACATTAATTTAATTGACTGATCTAAGTTGATATAATTACTTCATTAAAAGTAATATAAAGTTGTTAACCCACCTTTAAAATTGGTCCTTTTCATTTCTCCTTTCTATTTTGTTTACAGGCATGTTATTTACATATGTTAAGGTGACCAACTTTTTTACAAGGTGACCAACTTTTTTACAGTGAAAAGGAGGACACAAATAAATTGAAGAAAAAAATATCGTAAATAAAAGAAACGTTTTATTCATTGCAACAATAATACAGAATACACTATAATATGATAAATGCATAATAAAAACATTTGTAACAATAACATTTTATATTGTAATTATGCTTACATGCCATGCCCCCACCTGCAGCCGCCCCACCAGCAGTGCTGTCCTGCCCTGTAGAGCGGGCCCCACGGCTCCCAAAGCACCAGCTGCGCTGGCTCCAGCCCCGGGGGGCAGCCCGCCGTCGACACACCCTGCCTGCAGCTGCCCCGCCAGCACCACCGCCCATCCTGCGCAGCCCCGTGTAGAGCAGGCCCCACGGCTCCCACAGCATGGGGGGCAGCCGGCCACCACCGCCCCTCACAGCCCCACCCGCAGCAGCCCCGCCGCCCCTGCCTCTTGCGCCCTCAGCCATTATTGCCTTAGCAGTGCTGAAGATCAAGAGAAAGTTACCGTGGCATCACCGCTCCAGTCTCCTCCAGGTATCTTCGGGACTAACTAGGAGATGGTGTATTTGAGTAGCAGGGAGGGGTGCAAAGTTCCTGCCAATTCGCCTTTGCTGTAGACAACTTACATGTGCAAAGTTTGCCGGCCGGGTGTTTTGGCGTGCTCAGCAGCAATTCCTATTGGCTTTCGAAAGCCAATAGGGGGAGTAGCACAGCTCATGCAAAAGTTGAAAAAAAACCATCAAAAAAAGGTGCCGGAACGCCGTTCTGAGTGTTCTATGAGGGGGAAAAAAAGCCCTGCAGATTAGTCTTCAAATATCGAAAAGGAGGACATGTAGGAGGACACTTTTTGAGGGAGGACAGAACTCACAAAAGGAGGACTGTCCTCCCTAAAGGAGGACGGTTGGTCACCTTACTTATGTACACTTCTGTTTATTAGGATCATACACTCACACAAATTGATCTCCAGCTCCCTTTTCTCAAATCCTTGGCTTTGTAGAACAATCATCTCTCCTAGCTATCCAGACTGGGAAATTGAGCAGGAAATGGTCATTTGCAGTGCTATAGCAATACTTTGCCACTGCACTATTGAGGATCCTTTCTTGCCTCCTGCCAGCTGCTTTCTATGATAATGGAGGAGATGGATGAAAGAGGGGATTGATTGGAATGAAAG
The DNA here is from genome assembly GCA_034064705.1 of Bothrops alternatus. Taxonomy (NCBI): domain Eukaryota; kingdom Metazoa; phylum Chordata; class Lepidosauria; order Squamata; family Viperidae; genus Bothrops; species Bothrops alternatus. The sequence continues at coordinate 2,119,184 of JARGCV010000051.1, read as the reverse complement.
GGAGGATATTATAGATTTACAAAATTCCTATATGATTCCCATTAAACAAACACTCAAAACTGTTTACAGTCACCAAAATAATGCAGTTAAAGGGAGTGGGTGGAAATATAATTTGTTATTGCTTACCTGGTCCCCACTATCTTTCCGAAATCATGAATGGAATAACTCCTGAGCCACAGCCCAAGGAAAAACATATTTGAGACAAAAGTGGGAAAAGACATTTGCAACAATAAAGTGGAATCAAGCATGTGTCTCTTATGTCTTTTAATTGTTTAGTTGTTTCATAATGCTAAGATTGAATTTAAACCCTTAGCATGAGCCAGAAGACTAAACCCTGCAGCTTAAATATATAATTAAAAATGGTTTTCTTAAAGCAACTCAGCAAGTACACATAGAGGGAAAATGGGCCCAGATCAAAGGAACCAGAACATAATCTGCTCACATTCAAGGCTGAGTGAAGAGAACAGGAGGGAGCACAACTGAGGGAGGGATGGGGTGTGTGATAGGTCACTGCAAATGCATTGGCGTGTCTGGATATGATAGAGCTGAAATAAAGTAGAATGTAAAGATTTGAGGAGGACGCTTGCTTGCTGATCTGCTTTATGTGCCACTGAATCTTTTAAGATAGCTTACAATAATGTTCTTTTAGTCAGTTAAACCCTGTTTCCTGGCGATTACACAGACAATGGCAATGTTTTCAGAAGTGTCTTGGCAGGGCCATCTTTATAAGGACGAGAGAGAATAACTGGGCAAAGTCACCAGGAGCCAGGCTTCCACACCTAAGGTAGCATTAAAACTAATCATCTCCTGAAGGTTTAGCACCTTAACCATTAGACCAGAGTGGCTTTCCAATATATTGTATTTTGGGTTTTTACTCTTGTTTCTAATCATGTATTCTAGTTCTAATTCTAGTTTCTAATCACATATTCTAATCACTGTAAGCCACTGACGTATTGTCAAATCTAAATAAATAAATAAAGTGACAACCATGGTATGTTGGGATATCTGCAACAAATAAAACTTGCCTGTAAGTAAGAATTAGGAGAAACCACACAATATACAAAGTAATAGAAAATTATAGAAAAGGAATAAACTAAAATCTCCTGAAATTTTAGAATCCAAGCAGACAAACATCTGCCACATAATACCCCAGACTTAACAACTGCTGGTAAGAGAAAAAAAAAGTCTGGATAGTGGACATTGCAATACGTGGGTTGGTAAGAAAAAAAAACAAAACAAAAGTTGGATAGTGGACATTGCAAGACCTGGGGAATAGCTAAATAGAAATTAAACTAGAGAAAATCACAAAATATCAAGACCTGCAAATAGTAGTAGAAAAACTGTGGCAAAAGAAAACAAAGATAATATCAAAAGTTATAGGCGCCTTGTGTGCAATCCCAAAACATCTGGAGTGCCACTTGAACAGCATCGGCTTTGACAGAATCGCCATCAGTCAATTGCAAAAGGCAGCTTTGCTTGGAACAAGCAACATTCTGTGATGATACCTTTAATTTTATTAAACAGCAATCCCAGGTTCTTGGGAAGGACTTGATAGATGGACAAAAACATCAAATTCATCTAAACATCTGGCTGACTGTGCAACTACCCATAATAATAATAAACAATAAAACGTCCATGATAAAAAAAATAACCTATAATCTCAAATAATACCACAGGATTACTCTGTGACCCAGATAGATAGAAATACCTAGTCAGCCCTTTTCTAGCCACAAAAACAAAGCAGGATCGATCAGGCAGTTACTACTTGGATAGAAACCACTAGAAAATATTACAGTTTTAGGCTGTTGAGAAATTTAAAATAAAATCCCAGAAAGAATCAAAGAGAAGGGACATTTGCATTGTTTCCTAGAAGGTTGCATAATGCATAAGCACATCTGAATTAGTCATCAAGAGTCAAACTTGATTCAATGGAGACTAGCCTTTTATTTTACTCTGATTTACATTGATAATTTTTTTAAAGGTAAAGATTCAATATATATTTTAAAAAATATTCTAGGTAATGTGGAGTTATATTTCAACTCTTATCATTTTCTTTTTCTAAATGAAGATGGAAAAGCTAAAGTAAATAATTCCCTTCCCATCCCATCCCAAACTTTCAGAGTCCATCTTGCTCCATCTCTCTTATAGACAGCCCTCACATCCAAACTGGTCTTCTGTGTGTTTATCCAGCCAAATAAACACTTTGTGGTTTAACCCACTGCCAACCATAATATTTATTCTGTCTAAAGGAGTTTGAAAGGAAGGATCTTTTGGACTGAAATACTATTGTATTTCAAATTGGCAAGAGCTAAGTTTTCAGCAAGTGCTCTGCCTAAAAAAAAGAATGACTGGAATCTTTTGAAGACTATTATCTATACCAAGATACATTATATAATTGTGGTGACATGTCATAGGAAGCTTTATAACAAATATAACTGCTATCGCTTGAGTATAATCAGGCCCATGTGAGTCATAAAAGAGTATTGACCCACTGATCTATTTCAAAAGGAGCTGGATCAGTTTACATTTGGGCATGAAGAGTTGTCTGGACCACATTTTTTTTTGTCTCTTCCAGAAATAATGATCTCAAAGATGATACCAGAGATCTTTCTAAACACCGAAAACAAAACTCTCACATATGTCCCTCTACTGGAAATTAATGTTATATTTAGTCAAAATGATAATTAATATTGAGGAAATGAGGGATACATATGATTAGCCAATTTGATGTCATATTAATCAAATTAGGGAAGCAGTCATGTTTACAACTATCGATAGTGGATAGTTTCAAAACGTTGGTTTTCATATTCACTAAATTAATTCTCACAGTGTGAACAACAGGATGGTGAAGAATTCATCCTAGAATTGTTTTGAACAGTAGGTGAATTGTACAAGCAATAGGTGATACAATTTTAACCATAGACTTCACTTTTCTGGGACCTGTCTCCAAGACTGACATTCAAAAAGAGCCCAGAATTTAAAAGATCAAAAGAATAGCATACTGTATGTCTATCTGCTACACATGGGAAGAGGAGCAAGGATCCAAAGTATAAAGATGGAAACAATTTATCAACCTTCATGAAGGCTAGTTATAATGAGAAGACTGGTTTGTTTTAACGCATTATATTTGGATAGTATTTTTAGCTATGGGACAAGGCTGTAGAGATAAAGCATTCAGAGTCACTAATTGGGTGCATTTAGGAAACACAGTGACTTGTGTTTAGTGGCTAAATGTAGAAGAGTCATAAACTCATCTATTTAAAATGTATTTATTACTTATTCAGTTTGGTTCATTTCGGTTTTCAGTTGCACAGTCAGGCAGATGTTTAGACTGGATTTGGCATTTTTGTCCACCTATCTAGTCTTCCCCAGTGACCTGGGATAAACAGATATAAGCTCTTCCAAGTAAAGCTGCCTTTTGCAATTGACTGATGCTGATTTTGTTAATGTTAATTCAAGTGGTGTTCCAGTATAAGAAGACTATGGACAAATTGAAATGTATTCAGAAAACAGAAAACAGGATGATCGTAGGACCAGAAATGAAGTAGGGGAAGAAGAAATAATAGGAACTGGGAATGTTTAGCCTAAGAAAGAGAAGATGGGCTGGGGAAGATGTAACAGTTTTGAAATAATGAAAATCGGTATCACCGGTAGAAGAGGGTTATGACCTATTGCAGAAAATAGCACCTGAAATTAACAGAAAGCAAATTCTAGTAGAATAATACAGAAAAAATCCTAACAGGATCCTCAATCCTCAACAGAGATCCTCAATCATCCAGGTCGTGGTTGTCCCAAAGATGCTTTTTCAAAAGGCAACTGGACTTTGTGTTTCCTAAATAAAATCCAGTTGCCTTTTGAAAAAGCATCTTTGAGATCATGGATAATGGAACCAATTCCTTGGAGGCTTGAAATAGACTTCTCAGGGGAATGTTTATTTGGACCAACACCAGACTGTAAAATACATTGGAAATGAGAGAAAAGTCATATATTAAGTTTCCAGATTCTAATGGCCTTTATTGAAGCCATTTAGATATATTCATAAAGTGTTATGACACTTCAAGTATAAATGGATCTGAATGGGGTCAATATGTTTGTTAAGTAACTACTGAGTAGTGTTAATAAATGCCGCTATACTTATAGTATAGTTTTTAAACAAGGGATATTTAATTGTTTTAAAGTTAAATGAGAGCAACATATTTATTTTCTTTGTGTCAGCTGGTTAGGGATAGCAATCTGTGAAGAACAAGACACTGGTCATCAAATATCAAGATTGTTGTCTAAGCACTAGAATGGAGAATTACATGTTTTAATAATAATAGTTCAATAGTGATCATTCAGTACTGCTTAGTCATTATTTGGATTTTTCCCAATGAAAAATGATTTATTTCCACTAAATTAGACACCAAAAGCTATTCTCTATGTACTGTTTAATATTATGGAGGCTTTTTTTTTTAACATTCTTAAAAGTTTAAATTTACTTCAAAACAGAGATTTCCCTTCTTTTTATCACCACCGCAAAAAAACAGTAAGGTAAGCTGGGCTGAGGGAGAATGGCTCAAAATCACACCCAAAGTTCCTTTACTGAAACACCACACTGACTCTCCTGTCTTTTATCTAAATAAGCTACATTCTTATAGTTGAGAAGATAAATATTTGAGAATTTTACCAGAATGAAGTAAACTCAGATTTCCTGAAAGTTGAAATGACCTAAATAGTTTCTGCCCACCCAATTAGATTGGGAAGAGTGGGCTTCCTTTAGATTCCTTGTCTTCAGGATTGTCTTCTACAAAGTTCTCAAAGATGGAATCTTTTTATCACTGACCCATATCTCTAGAAGAAAATCCACATCAACTTGCCCCAATATTACTATAATTTAGGAAGACAATAAAAAAAAACTTGGTTACTTCTATTGGCATTTGAGGGGGAAATTATTTGAAAGTGATTTCTTTGGTACGGGAGAGTATGATTATAAAGATTTTTATAACTCCTTAGCATTGGAATGTTATTATGTATTATCATTTATTGTTTAGCTATTTTGGCTATTTTAATCTTGTTAATGTATGGCAGGGTTGTAACTTGCTGAGGATCAACTGATTGGTTAGAGCAGGGGTAGGCAACCTTAGCTCTTTTATGACTCGTGGACTTCAACTCCCAGAAATCCTGAGCCAGCCATGCTGGCTCAGGAATTCTGGGAGTTGAAGTCCACGAGTCATAAAAGAGCCAAAGTTGCCTACCCCTGGGTTAGAGTAACATAGAAGTCTTAGTTAAATGAATGTATGGGTAGTTCTCGACATACAACCACAACTGAGCCCATAATTGCTGTTGCTAAGCAAGACAGTTGTTAAGTGAGTTTTCACCCACCTTATGACCTGTTTTGCAACAGCTGTTAAGTAAATCACTGCAGTTGTTAAACACGGTTGTTAGGTGAATCTGGCTTCCCCATTGACTTTGCTTGGTGGAAAGTTGCAAGAGGTGATCATATGACCCCGGGACACTGCAACCGTCATAAATGAGAGTCAGTTGCCAGGCTTCTGACTTTTGATCACATGACCATGGGGATGCTACTATGGCAGTAGGTACGAAAAAGTCACTTTTTTCAGTGCTGTTGTAACTTTGTAGAGCCACTGAACAAACTGTTGTAAGTCAAAGAATATCTGTATAAGTGAATTAATGAATTCATGACTGTATTTTATAGTTTCTTGCATGGATTAGCCATTTACATATTCGACTCAGAAGTCAAACTAAAAGTATTTTCATGGAACACACTGATCTTGGACCAAGCTATTAATATGAATGTTGGGCCACATTATCAAAGATATTATTGCTTCAATTGTCTTTTAAGTCTGTAGGGAAAGCAGTTTATTTATTTCTGACAGCAACTAACCTCAGAGTGAATGGACAGTAGTTGTTCATGATGGATATTAATGATTCTTGAGAGCATGGGCAGAGGATATCATTTTCTAAAGTTATTTTTAAAATATTGTAGGTTTTGGGAGTTTGATATTGTTACTTCTGGTGATTTCCCTGAATAGTGCATTTTCTTCACTTCATATTGGTGGCAGAAAATATTTGGTATTATGCTTGTGACATATCCATATCCATATATTCTTGTTTCAGAAATTCCTCGTGGTAACCCACCATTATCCTATCTGTCCGAAATGGTATAAGCAGGGGGTTGGACTAGTGACCTCCAAGGTCCCTTCCAACATTATTATTATTATTATTATTATTATTATTATTATTATTATTATTATTATTATTATTATTATCATCATCATCATCATCATTATCATTATCATTATCATTATTATTTATTAATTCACAATGCATCTCTGGCAAATTTGCAATGGAAAACTCCCCAGTGGGGAATATGGTTTAGTGTATCTGTAGGAATTGTGGAAGACTTGTACAGACTCATTTGTTTTTATTTCCATCATTTTTCTCTGAAAATACTTTTAACCCTTCTGGAAATTTAGCATTATGTTGCAAGTTCTCTCTAGATTACTTTTACTGAAATTATGAAGACTGTAAGTGGATCGTATCACAACAAATTTGGTATACTTTTACTCTGCAAACAATATATACAATATACTCTTGAAGCTATCTTATCGGCCATCACTTTTCCTTGCTGATTCAAGGAAAGTTGGGCACATGATCCTCAAGATGATCTCATCATAATTTTTTTAAATTAAGTTTTACCTTTCTAGTTAGGGACTCTTGTGTATTTTTATTTAGGGAGCATCCCCAATATGTTTTCCTTGAGATGTCCCAGTGAAAATAATTACGTTAAAAGGATTAAATGGGATATAAATTCAGTCAATAAATCAGATAAACAGCCCTGAGTGATTACTTCCTGAGACTCTGAACAGTAGCTGTTTGTCAGAGTAGACATCATTGGCCTGTATAGATCAATAGAGTTAGCTAGCATAAAGCAACTTCCTATATTTCAATTCTCCATCAAGTAGCCCTATGTGGGGGTTGTCTCTTCCTCTTCCCACTACATATTCTTGTTTCCAAATAGATGCTTACCTTGTATTATTTATTCTGCATGAGCCTGTCTAGGATTGGCTTCTAAGGCAAGTTTAATAGTAAGAAGGGTGACAGAAAGAGAACTGGCTGATGTTTTATACTGAGTACTTTAAAACAGGTATGCATCCCCTTGAAGGGCTGATCAGAGATTGGGTTTGACCAATTCAGATATCTCTACCTAGCATTGTTAAAAGATAAATTCAGAATATATCAGACTAATACATTTCATTAAAGGCATAGGCTTTGGTGTGCCACAGCTCACTTCATCAAATTCATGGCATGACTTGAACAGATCTAGGATTCTAATTGGGAGGAGGAAAGGGGAGGGGGAGACAGGATGACATGCAGTTGCAGGCTACATGTGAGACTGGATACAAGTACCCGATCAATTAAAAATGGCAAAGTATTAAGCACCCATTGTGTCTGCTGAGATAGAGTACAGCATAGGCCCTTCTGTTCTGCTTCCTTTCTTTTAAGTGCTGATCTCTGTTGAACTTAACTGATTCTTATGTCCAAGGATTAGATATTTTAGGAAGATGAAATAAGGCATCAGAGGGAAGGGGTAGGAGATCCTTTTAGGCAGGGCCTTCAGCGCTCAACCCAACATCTTTCTCTCTTGCTGGTGAGTGCCAGGGTCATGTGATTTTCTGGGTGGGCGATGCAAAAGTCTTGTTTATCCAAAGGCCATGTGGAAATGGGGGGGGGGGCTTGCCAGGGGGACAGAAGGGACTGTCCTCATGCAAGATTTTGGTGGCTGAATAGCTTGCACTGACTAAATTGGGCAGGGGACTAATTTTCCGTGCCTGTGGGCTTAATAAAAAGAAGCAGCTGCTGGTAACTGCTTGCTCTGATGCATGTAGATGAGACTGTGGACTGCAATAAAATAAAAGGGGGGTGGGTGGAATCTCAACAGACCTTTTTCCCTCTACATTAGCTCCAGAATCTCTGCTTGTCTCTCTCTCTCTCTCCCTCCCTCTCTCTGGTTCTCACACATGAAGTTGCGCTGAATCAGGTAAAAGGATCTTCCGTTCTCTTTCGGATAATATCTTTGTTGGGTTTATTTGATTGACAGAGAGAGAAATGTTGGAATGAATTGAGAGAGCGAATGAATGAATGAATGAATGAATGAAGCGGTGCTGGGTGGAAAAAAGATTCCAATTATATTGGCCAAGCCTTTCGAGCCGACTCAGTTGCTTTGCCAGGTTAATAAAGGGAGACCTGGTTCTCATTAAAGAAAAAGGGGAGAACTGTGCAAGGCTAGAAATAAGCTTCAGTCAGTAAGTTCTTGTTTGCATCTGTCGATGCACCAGCCAGCCATGTTTTTCATGTGATTATCCTACTATGTTGGCTCTTGCTGAGATGCTCACAGTCCTTTCAGAGGCAATGCTACTACAGCTTCATGAAAAGGTGAAGAAACAGAATAATCTGGTGCTGGATGGCTGATATTATGGGTTCCCCCTTCCCTCCAAATGGAATAGTGAAGAGGTAGGAATATTTAAATTATATACTTGTAGGCAGCAGTGAAAATCCCTCCCTCCCTCCCCCCAGCTTTCTTCGTTCTGTTTATTTTTTCTGGTTAGTTAAATCATTTTCTTCCATTGTATTATGCTCTGTTTTTAAAATGTTGGAATAAGGCTGTATTGCAGCTAAGGTAAAATGGAGAGGCTGGGAGGAAGAAAAGGCTGGCCTTTTGTATTAAGAGCTATTGTGCCTTTCTCTGTGTGTCTCTTCACAACCCCCCCCCCCCTGCAATCCAGTAGTTCAGCAGCCCTTCTTAGTTAACTGTCTCTTGCCTGCAGAAATAGGTTTGCCAAAAAAAAAAGCTTGCATCCTAAAACATGTTCTAGATTCTCCCTGCTGGAGAAGGGTGTGCGTTTTGCAAAACCTGTGTTTTCCTCCACCCATTTGTGGACAAGCTGTTCTCCCACTATCACTTTTGACTCCCTAAGTGGTTGATATGCCTTTCAAATTGCTCTCAGCTGCAGGCTGTCATGTTTTATAGACTGAATTTAATAAAACCTGGTGGAAATAATGTGTAGATGGTAGAAAAGGCATGCTTTCTCCTTTATTCGGAAATGCTGAGGATGACGTGCTAACACATGCACACACTTACATACACATTCACATATGCTTAAAATGTGTGATGTACTCAGACAACATTGACTGAAAGGATCCCATATTGAATTGGTGAACTGTTCCAAAACTATAACAATCTGTTCACATCACTTTCTTGTTTTGAATGATTCTGCTTATCATCAAATTGTTTGGGCTTCCCTAATGTTTGGCTGTTATCCTGGAATGCTAAATGATCTGTTTCTGTTTGTAACCAATAATACAGCAAAAAAAAAAAAAAGCAATTGGGTGAGATTAAAAAAAAGTCTAAAACGGCATAATGATTTAGATGAATTGCAGTTGATGTGTATAAATGTAAGGGAACTTCCTTTTGTATCACAAATACAAGATTTGACATAATTGTAAAAAGCTTTTTAAAGGAATGAAGCTTTAAGTTTCCTTTGGAAAACGGTTAATGTTGACTGCCTGTGTCTCAGAATTGGAAGCTAAATCTTTTGTTTTGCTCTTTGCGAAGGGAGAGAGTTTAACATGTGTTGTCTTCAAACAGATGGGTGCCTTGTATTAAAATTAAAAAATGCCTGTAGTTACTGTTGAGCTTTGGGTGACAAATAACCATGATTCTGCTGAATGGTGTAGCAAAAAAGCATCTTATGAATCTGTCTGACTGCCTCTCTTGCACACACGTACTTGATAAACATTAATAGGAGGCCGTCTTCTTTCGTGCTTACTATTAGTAAAAGATAGAGTGGTAGTTATAATTTACTGCTACTCGGCAGCTAATGTTCCAGAGTTGTTATTCCATGATACAGATTTTTCACTGTTATTTTGTTTTTGATTTCTGTCTGTACCGAGAACAGATGTGAAAGTTCTCTTGTAAACCATCTGCCTTTGTGCTTCTCACACTTAGGAAAAGTTTGAACTCTTTCCTGACTTTGTATCATTTTAAATTGTGATATAGACTTTCTTTGAGAAGAAGAGAGAGAGATTGGAAAAAAATTACTTCCATGTTATTTGTCCTGCTGTTTGCATTGTTTTGTTTTACTTGGACATAACAGTAGCCTAGCTGGTTGTCCCTTAAACCAGGGTATCATAATCCAACACACTGTTCTTTTTACCATCTTCTGTTGAAAATTGTGTTTGGGATTCATATTTTTTAAAGTTAATATTTGTGAAAGCCATTATTCTTTTATTTTCCTGAGATGTCTTATTAACAGCTTTTTTTGGATAGTTAGGGATACTGTTCTGTTGGTCTCAGAAGACATGTGATGAATTGTTAAGTGGATTGTGTGTACTGTTTTCATGTGCTTAAAAGAAATTATTCCAGAAAGCCACTCAGTTTCACTTAGGTATAACTATGTTATTAGTGGCAAAATAATTCCTCTGAGGCTCATCATGCAAAAGTGGTACATTTTGTTTCTCACTTTATATGAAACCATGGTGGAAGATTCTTTATATGGAATCATACTGGAAGATTTCCATAGTTAAGTGGGATCGGCTCCAATAGGATCCAAATCAGATTTAACTTAGAATCCCCACCCCCTGTCTATTGAACATTTTCTATATTTAAAAATGCATTTTCTCTTTTGCCTGATTTTGAAATTGGACATGTTCCCATCTGGAAGACAAATAAATGATTGAGGCAGAAGGTTGAAGGATTGGAAGTGAGCAAAGAGTTGGCTACTTTTTATAAACATGTCTTTTTTTTCTTACATTGCATTCCATTGTGTTTTGCTCCATACATGATTCAATTAGGTTCACAATTAAAGACACATATATCAAGCTGGAGCCAAACCCATTTCAAATATAAGATGGGGTAGAATATATGGAACATAGAACAATCGGATTGGAAGGGACCTTGGAGATCTGCTAATGATATAAGGACTCCTTGCTCAATCAGGAGACCTTATATCATTCTGGACATATAGCTATCCAGTCTCTTCTTGAAAACCTCCAGTGATGCATTCTTCATTCAGGTGCCCCAAAATGAGCAGAATATGTTGGTTTACAAGAATGCCCTTTTGGTTTGAGCTTTGCGATCATATCTAACAGTTCCTGTTTTTCCCTCAAAGACCTTTTATCCATCATGGTTGATGACCTCTGGACATACCTATTTGCCAGTGTCATTCTTAAAATGTTATAATCAGAACTGGATATAATAGTTTAGATGCAATCTGAGGAGGTATAGTGAAGAAGAATGAAGATTTAAATTTCAGTTATTGAAAACTTAGAAAATAAGGAAAATTACTGTAGAAGTTAATAAACCAACTTTTGCTTGTTTAATTTTTTCCCTATTGAGACAAAACAGGCAAAATTTACTCCAACATACCAAGACATGTTGACCACTTCTTGGATCAATGTCCGTCTTAGGACAAGGTATGATGAATAACCCTTGCCCTATTTATAATATTTTGTGCTTTCTCATCATTAGAAGCAAGCCTGAAATGGATTTCCTCTAATAATAGTTATAACTTCCTGAAATCAGAGTTGTACAGAGAAGAATTTCTGAAGTATTATTTGATTTATTTTATGGCTTCATTTTCCTTGCCTTTACTCTTCTTTATTCCATCCTTGATTTGTTTTCCTTCAAGACACCATGGGTCCATTGTGACATTCTAACATTAGATATTCTGACTCAAAATTCAAAACCGTTCTCTTTGCTTAGGATTGCACTGCATTATTTCTTTCTGAAAAACACTCTGTCAGTGGAGTTGGAATTATATTCAGTGATGGTCTGCCATAGCACCGGTTATGTTCCAAAATAAAAAGTAGTTTATGATACAATGTGTTATATTGCTTTTCTTTTACAAATCAAATTTCTTGAGGGTTATAAAACTAAATAATGTTCTCTTATGGATTCCCATAACCCTATATGTTTTCCCTTTTTCATTTCTTTTTTCCTACAGGTATACAGAAGAGCAAAACATATATTACATATTTTCTAAGCTTCACAGTGTGATGGAAGATATATAAAGAAAATCAAACATCACTGTAGAATTGTGAATTCTTCTCCTGAACTTTAATAACAGGGCTATGTTACCATTTGCACTGAAATTCTTTTTATTGCTCTCTTTATATTCAGAGCAATCATTGTGGGCGCACATATTGGACCTACTGTCTGCATCTTTTTTTTTTCAACTTAGTTTGGTCTTTTTCACTGTAGTGCTTGCAAATTTGCATACAGAGTAGCATATTGAAGTGAAAACCAAATAATTGTACATTTTTGATGGCGGATATGATGGATAGACACACTGACTTACTTACTGGGTAAAGTGAAGGACTATTATATGTCAAGTGGCTTTTAGCATTTTCATTCTGATGTGTCTATATACCGTGTTTCCCCGAAAGTAAGGCCTATACCAACAATAAGCCCTAGCTTGATTTTTTGGGGGTGGGACTAATATAAGCCCTATCCCCAAAATAAGCCCTAGTTTTGGGGCGAGGCACACACCTAAAAATCAAACTAGGGCAGGGGTGGGAGTTTGGAGCTGCCCCACCCACCCCGCACCCACTTATCTTGCAGCCAGGCCTCTCCTTGCCAGCCCACTTCTTCTTCTAAGGCCTCTCTGCAGCTAGGCCTGCATTTCTCAATCACAGAGCTTTCCGGAAGGCCTGTGCAACCCAGAACTGAGCTATGGATTCAATCCATAGCTTGGTACTCGGCTGCTTAGGACTTCTGGAAAATGCAGGCCTGAATGCAGCTATAGAACTTCGGCCCAGAAGAAGTGGACCGGCTGGGTGGGGTTGTCTGTGCTGGAGGTGAGGTAAGGCCTACCCTGAAAATAAGACCTGGTACCTCTTTTGGAGGCAAAAAAAAAAAGACCTGGTCTTATTTTCAGGGAAACATGGTATTACCTCTTTGTTGCAGTTTTCTCAGTTAATAAGATCAACCATCTTTGGGGTGTTGCCATTAGGTACCTGATATACTTTCCTAACTTCTTCACTCTTCACGCTATAAATGTATATAATACAGCCAAAGTGGTAATAAGGAAGAAATAGCTGGGTGATAACAGTTATACTTGCACAGATGGACACCTGCACATGGCAATATTTTAAGAAGAAAGGCAACCTGCATGACAGTTTCGAAATTCAGGACCATTGATATCCATAGTTGCAAGCCAGCTTGTTATAAACATAGCTATTTTCCTTCCAAGTTTGGCAGCTTTGACAAATAACTTGTCAGGATGCAGAAAGTTATACTAGGATGCAGTAGTACTAGGAAATGTATTTTGTGATTTAAGCAATACCCCTTGGGGTTTGCACTGTCAACTTGTCTCTTATTTATAGTTTTCTCATGGAGCATAAGTTTGCATACACTGCCATAAAATGCAGGGATTATGTTAGAAGACTTTTCAGAGAAGATTAGAAAAACTTATTGAGGGCATTCCTCTCACACACTGGAAGATTAATTAAATCTTGATATACAGAAACATTCATTACAAAATGCTAAGAATAAGTAAGAGGGCCATCATCTCCCTTTTCTGTTTGAATAACTTCTAAAACAGCCTTCTGGGCCTGTTGCTTTCCAAATGTGGTGTGATTCAATTCCCATGACTCCAAATTATTTGGGTATATTGAAAGCATTCAAAAGGATTGGTGCTGTAAATATAGGACTAGGCTGTGCACGGTCTGATTCAGCCACGTAGTTCATTTACATTCATTTCTTTTCTTTATAGCTTTTAATTATATTGTATTATGTTTCACATGTAGAAGGGCAACAGAGCAAGATGCTTTTTTTGTGGAATCTTCTCATATAATCTCACTTTTCAGCCTGAAGAGATTGACATTTTTACCTGGAAAGAATATAATGTATGTAGTGTTTTTTCTTCTATTTTCTCCGTTTCATAGGTTGGGCTGAGAGAGAATCTGTGGCTAGAATCACCATTTGTGCTTGAGGGTAGATTAGATTTATTTACAGTATCAAATCTGGGTTGGTCACCAGGATCAGAGGTTTAGTCTTCCGAGCTTTTGGATTTGTGCTGGAGCCCAACATCAGGGAACTTCTCTTTAGCAGGGTATGTGCTTTGGCTATTCTGTGTGTGGTATTTATATGGTGCCTGTTGTGTGTGGCTTTTTAGATGTTGATTGGGGTGTTGATGATTTATTTAGTATATGGTATATCATACATGGACTAGCAATACAAACAAACACACACACACACACACAAACATTTCATCTAGATTAGTAGAAGCCAATAAAATATAAATGTTAAAATTATTTAGTTCAAGTACCATTGTCTACTCTAGGCCATATAACAACTGAAGCACAGCATTTTTTATATTTTAAAAAATCAGATATTAATAATAATAGTAATAATAATAGAGTTTGAAGGGACCTTGGAGGACAGGAAACCCTATATCATTTCAGACAAATGGTTGTCCAGTCTCTTCTTAAAAACTAGTGCTGGACCGGTAAATGCCCTCAGCTTAAAGCTGGTCACAATGTGATCTTCCGTTTGATGGGGACCCCCGCTGTCACACTGAGGGGAGGATACAGTGCTCCATTTATACAGAGAGTCTCGGCAGATGCCATGTGAGGTGAGAATCCTATTCACCAGGTAGACTAGAATCCAGGTTTCGCTGTTGCTAGTCCAACACTAAGACTTCACTATCCTACCTGTGATTTTTTTTCAGGGATTTTTAAAAATAACATTGCATCTAATTGTAGAACTGGAGCAGAAGATATATAATTATGAGAGATAAACAACACTGAGTTTTACCAATTCTAATATAATTAGAGTCAATACAGCCGGTAAGATGCAGGAATGTCAAATAAGACATTCACCAAGTAATTTTATTACAGTTGATTTATTTATATATTGCATCTTTCACAAAAGATTGATTAATATTGCATAAAATCATTGTGAGTGATAGAGAGAGAAATTCAGCAGGGATCCAATACTTTTGCTTGGGCATGAGATAAATAGATTGCAAACTACTTTGAGTGATTCACAGAAAATAAAATGATAATTAAATACTGTGTTAGCAGATTTCATGAAACAATTAAGATGGAGGTTTGTGGTTAAGGAAAGAGAGAGAATGCTTAGGAAGCTAGATTTAGGCTCAGGAAGACTCAAGAGTTAAGTTCACCCTCAGCCATGGAAATGTACTCAAACCTATACGTCTCACGGGGTTGTTGGTGTGAGGGTCAAGTGAAGAGAGATCCCCACATAAGCCAATATAAGTTTCTAGAGAAATTGGATGATGATCATGACAATGACGATGATGAATTTAAATGATAGCAAAATTAAACTTAAATAAAATTATCAGCGTTAAAAAAGGCTACTAATATTAGCATTACATCTACATTATGAATCCATTCGACAATTGATAAAAAGGGACATAAAACTAAAGTGCTTAACCTAAATAAAAACAAACAGTACTAATGGAGGAAAATACACAACAATATGTCTAGACTACATTAGCAGCAGCTTCTAACCAAGCCACTCCAAGCATATTACATTCTCTGACACTGATATAATCCAAAAATCTAACCAGAAGTCTGGGTTTTGCCTCAGGGAAAATCCAATGTTGGAGGCCGATCTGTATACTCCATATAGTCAACCTGAGAACAACAAGCCACTTCAGTCAGATAAAACTGGAACACAAAATTCACATAATCTGAGCCAAAAAATTAAAAGAGCACCAAGAGAGGTTCTTGATCAAAGCTGTATATTATCATTTTTATCAGTCATTGGGAGCTAATAATAAATAGTAATAGCAACCACAGTAACTATGAGCTGTGGTGGTGAAGTGGTTAGAATGCAGTACTGCAGGTTACTTCTTCTGATTGCTGGCTGACTGCATTTCGGCAGTTCGATTCTCACTGGCTCAAGGTTGACTGAACCTTCCATCCTTCCGAAGTGGGTAAAATGAGGACCCAGATTGTTGGGGGGCAACGTGCTGACTCTATAAACCGCTTAGAGAGGACTGTAAAGCACTGTGAAGTGGTATATAAGTCTAAGTGCTATTTCTATTAACATTTGGCACTATAGAATTATTCCTTCCATTATTTTTCATTATCCCAGAGTTGATGGGGAAAAATGAGTTACTCTGTTAGTTTTCAGATGCAAACGTTTTATTCCATTAGTTTCAGCATCAAGGTTGTTTTATTTTTTATTTTATTTTATTTTTTGCCAGCATGTCCAAGTACATTTCTCCCGTGGTTAAAGCTTCACAGATCTTACTTCTGATACTTTTTGTAAAACAATAGAAGAAATGAGAGAATGGCCATTTGGTTTGAGGTAAATTCTGTAAAATCAGATTGGATATATGTTTCCTTATAGAATAGCAAACATGGTTTGGTAACTATTAGTGACTAGTTAACCAGCATTGCTGGAATGAATGACATATAGCTCTTTAACAGGTTTGAGAGCTGTGGGCTTAGCAGAAAGGTAAAGGTTTCCCTGCCGGTCATATCTGATTCTAGCTCAGTGCTTATCTCTGTTTCTTGGCCAAGGGAGCAAGTGTCCAAAGGCAGTTTCCATGATCATGTGGCCAATATGGCTATATGCCAAAGGCACATGGAACGCAAAGTATTCTGCATTCCCACCAAAGTAACTGCATTCCGTGTGCCTTTCACATATAGCCATATTGGTCACATGACAGCCACATGGTACCTATAATTAACATATTCACATTTGCATGCTTTTCAACTGCCAAGTGGGCTTAGCATATCTTTGTTATTACTGATGTTTATTAATTTTTAATATTTTTCCATTGGAAAGATGACAATATACATTTGTGCTTTCAGCTTCTAGCTTTTTCAGAGATATCAGAACTTCCTAAATTATTTTTCTCAGACAAAATAATAATCTTGCCTTAAAACAGCCGGAGAGATTACCCTGTAAATCTGTGACTCACACTTGGGAAGATCTTGCGTCCAAGAATATGAATAGGACTCAAGACTGACTGCTGCCAAAATAATGAGTGCCTATAAATAACTCCACAGAACCCTGTCAAACAAACATTGTGATGAGCTGAACTCACAGTGGAGCCACAATGCCAACCTTACTGGCAACTGGTGGTTTCCATTAACAGCACATATTTTTGGCAATGGGAGATCTGAACAGAGCAGTAAATGGAATTTATGAAGGAGTTTTGAAAGAGGAGAGCTGCAGTCATTACAAATAAAATGTACTGATAATTGCTTTTTCATTCTGAAAATGTGCTATCCTAGGATGCCTGGAATAATTTTGCTCAAACATGATTCATTTAAAGAGCACCTTACTCCTTTGGCATATCAGTGGTTCATATATTGTATAAAAGGGAGTAGTCTTGAACAGAAATTTTAAGCATAATTTACAAGGTCTGTATTTATGAGATTGGAGTTAATCACCATGGGAAATTTCATTGTGTTTTAGTTAAACTATTTGCTAATGTGTGGCAAAAAAATTTTTTGGGGTGGGGGGAAGTAGGTTTTTACAACAATAATAGTAATAAATAAGACACCACAAATCAGTTTACTAAATCTGAGTTTCTTGAAAGTATAAGCACAATAATCTGGGAGATAGCTATTGCTACATATTATTAGCGCTTTCCTCTGTCAGAAATGGAATAAAAAAAGATCCATATTAAACAACAATTAAAGTTTTTCAACATAATTTTGTTACAAATTCTGTTTATATATAGCCTTATAACCTTACAGATCAAATCAAGTGTACAGTTGCCATGGGCCTTGCTGCTTAACTGATTTAACTGTCACGGGAAACTCGCCTCAGAACAAAAAGAACATAGAGTGTAACCATACAAACTTACAAACCCAGCAAACTTATAAACACTGCCATCTACTGGCTGAATACTTCTGTAGTTGTTGCAATACAAAATACATTCTGACATGTATTCCAACAAATTTATTAACAAAGATTAGAAGATGGCAACTACACACTATTTTGTGTGTTTTGTGTGTATGTGCTTCTAAGACACTATTGCCTAGATTGGTTCTCCAGTTTTCTTAGCAAGATTGCCATTCCTTTCTTTCTAGGGCTGAGAGTGGGGGAATTGGCCCAAGGTCACCCAGATGGTTTTGTGCCTAAGGCAGGACTTGGTTCTGAGTAAAGACAAAATAGGATAATTTACAGATTTATCTTTGCTTCCCCCCCCCCACTTAATAATAAAATACGCATGAAGAAGACCAAATCAAATTTGGATTTACCAGGTAAATTGTGCTGCATAAAAAAGATTTAGTAAAACATACTTTCAACTATAAGAAATATAAGAAAGCAAAGAAATATTGCTTTTTTGAAGAATTTGAACTTTTTTAATAATGTTTTTTCAAGCACTCTTTTTGAAATGTTAATTAGTTTACAGCATTTTTTTTCATGTTTTCAATAAAATCATCCCTTACGACCATCAGAAGATAATTTATTAGAAGATGAGTCAATATCCAAGCCACCTTACTTGGAGTACTAATGCAGTGCTTTTTAAGACAATATAATGTAGAGTTATATAAAATACATAAATAACCTCTTCAAATACCAATTGTAGCACTAAATGGACAAAGGTCTTTGTGTTGTTGATCTCAGCATAATAGAATTTTGCATTATAAAAGCAAAATATTATCCATATTGGTCAAATTTATATCCAAAGACACAAAGACAGAAAGTTTTTAGGCAAATGATTTTGCCCACCAAAGTTGCCTCTTGTCTACTTTTTATGAGAATTCATGTATGATGCATAATGTGCTGCCGATCATATTGTGAAGGAACCAAAACATTCCTTATTATTTAATTCTCATATAGTTCAATTTCTCAAATTAGCCCTGCCTAGTTCTGAGCATATTGTTAAGGCAGATCACTGAAATTTTCTCCTTATTTAAAACCACTTGTAATTGAGTTATGTGGAAATTGTTAGATTGAATTTTCAATTGTTTAAAAAAAAATGAAATGACCACAAATGTATATAATTTGATACAAATTGCATTTTTGTACAGAAGTGAACAAGAGGTTCTGTGCTTTGTTAGAAATTTAATATGGAGCCAATCTGATGATTATGGTTAACCAAAACTTTAAGAACTTGGTCTGTCTTCTCTTATATACAATATAATGTAGAGTTATATAAAATACATAAATAACCTCTTCAAATACCAATTGTAGCACTAAATGGACAAAGGTCTTTGTGTTGTTGATCTCAGCATAATAGAATTTTGCATTATAAAAGCAAAATATTATCCATATTGGTCAAATTTATATCCAAAGACACAAAGGCATAAAGACAGAAAGTTTTTAGGCAAATGATTTTGCCCACCAAAGTTGCCTCTTGTCTACTTTTTATGAGAATTCATGTATGATGCATAATGTGCTGCCGATCATATTGTGAAGGAACCAAAACATTCCTTATTATTTAATTCTCATATAGTTCAATTTCTCAAATTAGCCCTGCCTAGTTCTGAGCATATTGTTAAGGCAGATCACTGAAATTTTCTCCTTATTTAAAACCACTTGTAATTGAGTTATGTGGAAATTGTTAGATTGAATTTTCAATTGTTTAAAAAAAAAATGAAATGACCACAAATGTATATAATTTGATACAAATTGCATTTTTGTACAGAAGTGAACAAGAGGTTCTGTGCTTTGTTAGAAATTTAATATGGAGCCAATCTGATGATTATGGTTAACCAAAACTTTAAGAACTTGGTCTGTCTTCTCTTATATACAATGTTTAAAAAGTCGTTTTACAACAAAACTACGTAAGAAAGATTATAGGGTTGGGATGAAGTGATTTCCAGATTTTCTCCTTTAATCATATGAACTAAATGGCTGAACCATGCAAAAGAATTAAATCAAAGGCAGTTTGATTGCATTATTTTGAAGGTGAGGCAAAACAATTTTGAATACCAGTAACTGCCATATCTGGGCCAATTTCTGTATCATGAGTATGCCGAAAAGAAAGGAACTTGGCATACTGAAACCATATTTTAAGATTATACATAATCAATTCTCTCTTAAAAGTGACCACAAAATTGCATTCCTAGTCTCTTGATTTCCTCCAGGAAATCTGCAGGTGGTCAAAAACTCAAAAGAAGTCTTTTTTTTAAAATCCTGGTGATTTAATAAGGGTGCAATCATTCACCCCCCAGTTCTTTCTTATTCTTTGGCAGATAAAGCTTATTTTGGTATACTGGTATAGGCTTTCATGGCTGGCATCCATGAAGTAGAAATAATCTTCCAAGACTAAATGGTCCAGTTTTCATTTGTCCTGGTATATTTCCAGCAGATGGGGTTGGCATCTTCAGAGATAGAGGTACTTCATGGTGTACCTCAGGCAATTGAACAGGGACTGACTGGGCTCTTGTATTTGAACCTGGCAAACTGAACTCTGATTGGCCCATGCCATGGCAATTCAAGAAAGCTGGATTCTGATTGGTTCCGTGTTCATCTCTGAATATTTAAGCCAGTCAGCCCACACAATGAGGCCAATTTCACAATAGTTTGAATGGGATGAGAGTCTTGGTATTGTACTGAGCTGACAATTTCTTGTAGGAAGTTGGGAATTCTTACCATTTCCTGGAATATTAATAAAATCCACAGTGTCACAAATTATGTATAAGAATGAGAATGTTAACATCTCTGGTTTATGCATCTTTTACATCAGGGTATATGTCTTTCAGCAGGATTTGCACTGCTGAAGGGCACACTCCAGAAAGGTGACACTAGAGCTCCTTCTGAGAAGAAGTCTTAGTTTTTAAGGAGTGAATTGGATATCCCAAGCATTTACAAGGCTGAAGTCCCTGATTTAACTCTTTCAACTTTCTTCAAACCTAGCTAAATATGCAAAGAACAGGTCTAAATCTTTGGCCTTGGGCCACAAAAGAGATGTTGGTCCTGAGATATTTTTAAGTTTGGGACTTAATATATCCATGATAGGGTTTTTATTCTCAGCAATTATAAAAATATAATCAGATAAACAGAATTGTAGAAATGCCAGATAATTGAATCAGATTTATATTTGGAAACATCAGTATAAAGTTTAAAAGCATTGAATTGTGTCATCTGTGTCT
Source organism: Bothrops alternatus (assembly GCA_034064705.1). Classification (NCBI taxonomy): domain Eukaryota; kingdom Metazoa; phylum Chordata; class Lepidosauria; order Squamata; family Viperidae; genus Bothrops; species Bothrops alternatus. Next base: position 2,098,088 of record JARGCV010000051.1, on the reverse strand, counting down.
TCACCAAATTAGTGCTTTTCTAGTAATACTGCTTTAAAGTTGTGTTTGGATTTATTTACATGGTTTAAGCCCATATCTCATCTATCTTTTGAACATTTGACTCCAAATGCATTGTAAATGAAATTATTGTACCTTTATAACTAAACCAGGTATCTTAACTGGGTTAAATCATCGGTCTACCTTTCAAACTGAATAAAGTAAGATATTTATATTCTACCTACTTGTAATTTCTCCAGGATAGTCCTTTATTGCACTTGTAGCTTTAACTTTTTGATGCAAGAACCTGCTTCTTCTTCTTCTAAAACAAATTGGATGGCATGGATCTTTAAAAGTACTTCAGGCATGATTTAAAAGAACCCCTTTTCGTCTGACACTGGTAAAAGGTTGGGAATAAGTTATTAAAAAGATGGGTCTAAACAATGGCATGAATAAAAGTGTGTAACAAAAGAAAACTCATTTACTTTTCATAAGATTTGTTATGTAGAATTTTATGATAATTGGCTTGTCAGGTCTCTGCAACATTTCCTTTTGACTTTTCAACTGGTACATATTTTAATACTTCATTTATTAAATTGGCAACTTTCAAAGTCTCTCAGTGGTTTGGAATAATCCAAAACCAGGGCTATTAAAAGTCCGAAGTCATAAAACAACAAAATAGAATAGTCTAAAATAATGATCTATTCTAAAGCTTTCTCAATCTTGAAAACCAGAAAAATAACTTAACTCCTTAACACACCAGGGATTATATACTACAGGTAGTCCTCAATTTAAGGCATTCAGTTAATGATGGCTCAAAGTTATGATGGTCCCAGAAAAAGTGACTTGGGACCCATCCTTGAAGTTATGATCATCACACCATCCACATAACCACATGTTTATAATTTGGGCACTTGACAACCAACTTACATTCATCATAATGGCAATATTTTCCAGTCACATAATCCATGATTTGTGACTTTCCCAATGGAAAGCTGAATTGGCTTAATGACTGCAGATTTCATTTTATAATTGCTGTGATTTGCTTAATGACTGCAGTAAACATAGTCATAAAATTGGGTCTGGTTATATGGTGACTTATTTATATCCCTTAGCAACCAAAATTCCAGTCCCAATTGTGGTCATATGTCAAGGATTGTCTGTAGAGTCTTGGAACCACAAAGTTAGAAACCCTTGACCTAAGTCATTACAGGAAAAGACCACCAGAGCTTTAGATGAATTTCCTCAGATGATCTCAGGCAATCTGGATTATTTTTATATATGTGTGTGTGTGTGTGTCAAGTGTTTATTTTTTAGATTGCACCCTGTAAACCCAAATATGGGAGGAAGGAATCATTCTTTCCTTTTGCTTGTTTCAGCTCAACCCAGAGCCATCCTGCAAGCACAAATATATATATGTTGTTTAAAATTGTTGACAAAGAAATAAGGGAATTTCTGATATAGCTATTTCGAGTTTCTTAACTCTCTTCAGTCAGACTCACCCTTCTGGGATTCGAACCTGGGCAGTCTGCATGCTAAGCAGATGCTTTAACCTATTGAGCCACAAGTTCTCTCCCGCTTTGTCAGTAGTCAGGGAGTAAGGATATGTGTCAAGTGTTTATTTTTTAGATTGCACCCTGTAAACCCAAATATGGGAGGAAGGAATCATTCTTTCCTTTTGCTTGTTTCAGCTCAACCCAGAGCCATCCTGCAAGCACAAATATATATATGTTGTTTAAAATTGTTGACAAAGAAATAAGGGAATTTCTGATATAGCTATTTCGAGTTTCTTAACTCTCTTCAGTCAGACTCACCCTTCTGGGATTCGAACCTGGGCAGTCTGCATGCTAAGCAGATGCTTTAACCTATTGAGCCACAAGTTCTCTCCCGCTTTGTCAGTAGTCAGGGAGTAAGGATATGTGTCAAGTGTTTATTTTTTAGATTGCACCCTGTAAACCCAAATATGGGAGGAAGGAATCATTCTTTCCTTTTGCTTGTTTCAGCTCAACCCAGAGCCATCCTGCAAGCACAAATATATATATGTTGTTTAAAATTGTTGACAAAGAAATAAGGGAATGTCAACAATTTTAAACAACATATATATATTTGTGCTTGCTGGATGGCTCTGGGTTGAGCTGAAACAAGCAAAAGGAAAGAATGATTCCTTCCTCCCATATTTGGGTTTACAGGGTGCAATCTAAAAAATAAACACTTGACATATATATATATATATATATATATATATATATATATATATATATATATATATATATATATATATATATATATATATATATATATATATATATATATATATATATATATATATTTATGTGTGTGTGTGTGTGTATTATTTACATTGTGTACATTTTTAGAATGCTTTGGTTCCAAGCATTTTGTTCCACTTTGCCCTGGTAGCTGTGTTGTGAAGTGGAGGTGTAAGTCAAGCTGTCTGAGCAGAGCAAGACACACCTCTGAAGTGGGCCCCACTGATGAGAAAGCTCAAATGCCAAATGAAAAAGCTCAAGACTGAGGAAAGGTGGAAAAAAAGAAGAAAAATCCACAAATGGCATCAGTTCTCTCTCATTCACACCAGCACTTTGCTGTGGCCTGTTGACACAAACCACTCTCAGGAGTTGAGAGAAAATGGTAGCAACAGTATTCGTGTACCTGTGTGTATTCAGTTTTGCCACTGCAGTGTATTCTTCAATTTTACTCTCACAATCTGATATTGTCAGCAAGGTTTCTCTTTTCCAGCATTGTGCCAAGTTTGTTCTTGCAGCTGTCAACATGTATCTTAGTAAATTGTGATCATTTTCATTCATGTTTCTGGAAGAATGTTTCTGTAACATCTTATACCAATTTTCTCTTAAATTATATTTTGGAGTGAATGTAATGGACTTTTTTCCATTACCTTTCTCATTGATTTACTGTAATTGCTTGTTTGAAGTTTTGTATCTATTTTAATTATGCAACTTTTGATTTGTTGAATCTTTATATTCGCAGGGTAGACTCAGTAGCAATTTGTAAATACATCCTAATAATTCATATGAGAGTTTCAAATTTTGTTTCTTTCTCAAGATACTTTTTTTGTTCTTGCCAGTCCTCCAGATATTTTTCTGACATTAAATTGATGTCATTTGGAATATAAAGTTTCTCTTGGAATCCTACATCTTTCAAGATATTTATTTCCTTAATTTATTTTCTCTGTGTGTTCTTTTCAAATAGAATTTTAGGTGTTTCACAGAATATTTTGCTGTCTCTCAGCCAGTTTGTTTTTCCACAAAGTTATCTTCTTCAGAGGCTAAATGTCTCATTATTATCTTAGTTTTCTTTTCATTAATTTTACATCTAGCAAGGCAGCCAAAGTCTTTGATTACTTGCATCAAATGTCATATGTAACTTTGTGGCTGTATTATTGTTAATACTTTTGTTATCTGCATAGCGTTTCATCTTGCATTCATCTCCTCAAATTTTAATCTTAATTATTTGTCTATCTGTTTTCATTTGGTTTGCTCTTTACACTTTATTCTTTATTTCCAAAAGGTGACAGTGGATATCTTCGCTTGCACCTTCACCTATTTGCTTGCAGAGAGTGTTTCATTTGCTATAATGTTTGCTAGTTGCCTTTGATATATTTCTCTACTCAAACAAGGTTTTGAACTCAGGTTTCCTGTTCCACATTTCACTGCATCAAGCCTAAAGCCTAACAAATATATGTGCACAGGTCAGAAGCTACAATATTTGTAATTACTTTGAAGTAATTGTTCAGGGTTTCAAACTGTGTAGGGCTACAATGTGTGATAGGAAAAGGAACAGCAGAGGAAAAAAAACCCACACTATTATTATAATCCGCAGTTTTATCCTATGTTTATAGTATATATGCCTCAAATGGAGGCAGGAAAAAAGAACTGTATGAATTGAGGCTAAAAGACATGGCAATTTTAAAACAGTATGTAGTACATGACAATGTAGGCCATAAATGAATGGAAATTCCAGCCTTCATAAGTAAAACCAATTTTCAACTAACAGCTACTATTGGTGAATCAGCAGCAAGATGAATAATCTTGATAAGCCTTCCCTGACATGGGATCTTAGAGGTGTGTTGTTCTATAAAGCCCATTGTCCCAAGCAGGAATAAAAAGAGATGAGGTTTATTTTTGTTTTTAATTGTGAATTGGTCAATTCTAAACCCTTCACCTTGTAAAACTAACTGGTCACTTTAAAATGCCCAAATGAAAAAGGAAATCATGGATTTTCTGAGATAAGAAGACCATTGACTGCATTCGTATCCAGAGTCTATTCTGTAATGCATTGCTACTATAGATTCTAGGATGTGATTTCCAGTACATTCTCTGACTTAAAGGATCTGCATAAATTTCTGGGCAATCTACTTCAACTTTCCACTTCACATGGTTGCTGTCCAAATGTATTCCATTCCATTCACCCATGTTCAAGGGGACTTCACAGTTGAATTTAATTTTTATTTTTTTACATCTCAATGTGCAGCATGGTTTCCTGAGGTGTTTTTCAAAGAAAGAAAAAAGAAATTTAACAAAAACAATACAGAAAACAGAATTACATACAGAAAGAGCAAGGAAGAGAGTAGATCTATGCAAAGGGATAAACTCTGCAAGTACACCCTATGGACACTAGATGTTTATTCTGAAGTCAGTTCTGTCTCTCATATTCTGAGATGCAAACATCTAAGTTTTTTTTTTTAATACAGATAAGCTGTGGAATACTACTGTGTGTTTTGGAAGGGGGAAGAATGTGTTTATTCTTTGATATTGAAGTGCAGGGACACCAGAAGAAAAGAGAAAGAGAAGATAGGCACACAAAGGTTTATTATATTTCTTTTTCAACCCTGTCTCCAGATGACTGGATGAGATAAAATATCTAAGAAAGCTGTAGAGCAGAGTTCCCCAACCTTTCTGGCTTTGTGGACCGGCTGGGGGGAGGGCGAACGGAGGGAATGGTTCCGTGCAAGCAGCGGGCAAGCACATCCATGCGCTGCTCCATTTGTGCATGCAGCGGACATGTTTGCCCGGTGCGCACACTGGTGAGAATGTGTGCACCTGCCACTTCTGCGACCCAGTTCCAAAGGGCTCAAGGCCTGGTAGTGGGGCATGGCCCAAGGGTTGGGCACCCCTGCTGTAAAGATACAGTTGAGTGCCTTTTCTGGCTAACAATTTTCAAAAAGCAATCGGCATTTAAGCTTAGGAGATAATCAGTTTTTAATTGCCTATACTATCTTAGGTGAATGGAACATGCCCACATATTTTCCTTGCCCCATAACTCCCCTTTTTTGCAGTGAGGCTGCAGATCTAATGAGCTCTCCCCCTTCTTTGTGTGTTTCCTTCCATTTGCCCATGTTGTGTTCCACAACAGCTAATGACTGATGTCAGACCTTGGAACAAACAGCTGCTGATCTTATTGTTAATCCTAACCTTCCCTACATATATATGGTTATATCTGCTCATCTTGCAATCTTTAATCAAATTTGGTGCAGTATTACTGCTTTTTATCATATATTTTTATTTTATTCAAAACAAAGTTAAAATATAAAAGTTCCCCCAAAACAAAAAAACATAAAACAATCAAAACATTAAAAAAGAGGCCAACACATATTATCTACCCCTAGTTGAATACTAATTAATACATTATTGCAATATTAGTTCCCAGCTCTTGTGAAACCGGCCCTCCCCAAATTTTTAAACTACTAAAACTGTTTTATAAATTATATTAGTGACAACATTGTTAGCGGGTAGAATAAGATATAGGACAGGACAGAATAGAATATTCTTTATTGGCCAAGTGTGATTGGACACACAAGGAATTTGTCTGCAGTACATAAGCTCTCAGTGTACATAACAAACAACAAAGTGATAAGTCATACATCATAAATTATGAGATACAATCATAAATCATAATAATACTAAAAACAAAACACATTTAAAGTTTCAAAACTCTCTGTTAACAAATTGCTATTGTAATCCATTCATAGAAAGTGCAATATTACAGAGAAAATTTACCTCTGCAATTTCTCCTAAAATTAATAAGGTTCCCTGATCATGCATTCCTTTATTTAATTGTCACCCCCCATTCTAATGTCTTCTGTTTCACTCTGTTAGTAGCAGAAGAGGTGGGTGGGTTAGATGGTATGTGTACAATTATTGCATTACAAAGTTTTAATTCATTTCTTTTTTAATGCATCCATGATTGCTAATATATAACATATGAAAATAATTGGCATACCGATAAGGAATTCCTGACAGCTTAGTAGTCTAATTACAACATTGCACAGAGAATGTTACCACTATGAATCGAAGCTGGTGCTAGAAATGTGCTCGTGAGACTAATTTGGCAAAGGAATAGGAAGCATTTCTTTCTTCATTGTGATGGACGTAGAAAAGATTCTAGGTTATATCTTAAGTATTATTAATAAAAAAAATTGTGCAAGGAAGTTACTAGTAATAAAGCTACCCAGCTTTATTCTACAAGTGAAGAATTATTGGCAAAGTATTGGATTCTCTTGATATCATGAGCCTTATTTGTTAAAAAGATATATTGGGGCAAAAAAATGAAAGGGGTATCTCTGCATACAATAGTCCTCGACTTACAATAAGTTGTTTATTTATAACCTGGATATGAAGTTACAATGGCCACCCCATTCTTACCCTGCATGGTCAAGGGATTGCATTTTGTGGGCTGGGCAATCACGATCACATGATCATGATTTACAACATTTTTTTTTTACTGGAAACCGGCATTTACTTCCAGTTTCTAGCAAAATATGCCCACTGCAGACAATGGGTTTGCCTAACAACCATGGCGTTCACTTAACCACTGGATTCACTTAACGTGGCGATTTGCTTAATGATTGCCGCAAAAATGTCACATTGTGTCAGTCACATGATGACCCACATCCTAGGCATGACTCATGACCATCATTCTGAGCTCAATTATTGTCATAAGTTGAGAACTATCTATGCAGGCGGTCCTCGACTTACGACCACAATTGAGCCCAACATTTCTGTTGCCGAGACAGTTGTTAACTGAATTTTGCCCCATTTTACGAACCCTCTTGCCATAATGAATCATTGCAGTCGTTAAGTGGGTAACAAGGTTGTTAAGTGAATCTGGCTTCCCCACTGACTTTCCTTCTCAGAAGGTCACAAAAGGCGGTCACAGGACCCCAGGACACTGCAACCATCGCAAATGTGAGTCAGCTGGCCAAGCGTCTGAAATTTGATCATGTGACTATGGGGATGCCGCAAAGGTCATAAGTGTGAAAACTGGCCATAAGTCACTTCTTTCAGTTCCATCGTATCTTCCAGCGGTCACTAAACGAACGGTTGTAAGTACTTGTATCATAAGTGCTCAAATGCTTGTAACTAGGCATACTTAAAAGTATTTAAAATTTCTGGGATTTAGTACCGGTTTGAAAGGAATGGAATTTCTCATAGAGTTTGCCGAAATTTTTAACTAGTTCTTCAGCAGCAATGATGAGTGTATTGCTCGGTTCCATTTAGAAGTGAGACAGTCGTTATTTTGGCAAAATAACAGGAATGTTGTGTTTTTCCATGGGGCTTGAAAGCTAAACAAGGTCAGGCCTGGTTGGTACTTGGAAGAAAGGCTATCAGGAAACCCTTGGGAAATACAGCATAGCAAATCCCTTCTTCCAAGACAACGCCATGGTTGCTTGTATGTAATCCCAAGCGTCAAGCTTGACTTAAAGATTTTACCAGGATACAGGTAGCCCTTAACTTACACCCATTTGTTTAGCAACTGTTTGAAGTTACAACAGCACCGAAAAAAGTAGAAAAGCCTTTGCACTTACGACCATTGCAGCCTCCCCATGATCACATGATCAAAATTCAGGTGCTTGGCACCTGACATGTATTTATGTCAGTTGCAGTGTTGCGAGTCGTAGGTTGGCCATTTGCAACCTTCCTAGCTTGCTGCCGTCAAGGCAAGGGGGAAAGCCAGTTTTTGATTAATGACTGCATGATTCACTTAACAAATGTAGTGATTCACCTAACTGTTGCAAGAAAGGCTGTAAAGCCAGGCATGACTCACTTAATAATTGCCTTGCTTAGCAACGGAAATTTTGAAAGTCGAGGAAGAGCTGTGTAGTAGAGTACTTTAATATATTGCTTTATATGATCATTGAAGCACTGACATTAAGAGCTGTGGTGGCGTAGTAGTTAGAATGCACTGCAGTAGTTAGAATGCACCCCACCGTCTGGAATTTGATCCTGACAGGCTCAAGCCTTCCATCCTTCCGAGGTCGGTAAAATGAGGACCCAGATTGTTGGGGGCAATAGGCTGACTCTGTCAACCACTTAGAGAGGGCTGTAAAGCACTATGAAGCGGTATATAAGTCTAAGTTGCTACATTTAACATTGTGAGGTTTATAATGTGAGATTTTGGGGGGGGTATATTTGGTTTGGTCTCCTCATAAGCGGAGGTCAAAAACTATAGGGAAAGCCTTCACCACTGTTGCAGTCTTTTCACACTGCTTTGGAAGATAAACTCGGGGATTGCCAAAAGCTCTTGTCCTAGGTTGAAGCAGAAGCTTGGACTTTTAGAATAAATTCCCCTTTGGGGAATGTTTGCATGACTATTTCTGTACAATCTCGGCAGAACAACATGTGAATTAAACGTAGATCCGTTTTTCATTCTTAGTTTAAAATCCTTGCTTTGCATTTTGAATAGTGGAGTAAATATCGATAGAAAAGAATATTTGTAGTTCAAGGCTGAAATGAAGGGTCCTTTCTGAGCTCGGCTGTAACAGCATCACTGTTAGTTGGGAATGGGATGTGCTCTCCTTTTGCATTCTAGTGGCTTGCACGACCAGTATTGGTGGGAATGGCCTTGTTGGTCCTTTTGTTGGGCTGTTTACTGTTAGCATGTTTTGGCAGTTCCTTGTTTGGGGTATTGTTTATTCTTGATAGTTGGTTTAATGTTAATCTTGCTGTTAAACTCTGCCCATCTGGGAAATGATTGCTGATGAGGAGGTGTTTTGGTCTTTTTGTTCGCTTTTTGGCTTGTTGATTGTCTCTTTTGCACAGTATGTAGATGTTGTTTATTTTTATGTCCCTATTAATGGCCAATTTGTCAGCGTGCCAGGCCTCCAGGTATTTTCTAGCATTTTTGAAGTTGGCTTGGTCTAGGATGGTTACAGTTTCCCAGTAGCTATGGTTAAATCTGTCTATGTGTTGTGAAATTAAGGAGTTTCCATCATGTCTTCTGAGTGCTAGTTGGTGTTCTTGGAAGCACTCTGCTAATCTTCTGCCTGTTTGTCTTACATAGTGGCTGTTGCAGTCCTTATATATTGTAGATCAGGGGTCCCCAACCCCTGGTCCGTGGACCGGTACCAGGTCGCAGCATGCCAGCAACCGGTCCGCACAAACAAGCAAACCTCATCCGCAGGATGCAGGTAGCACAGAAAACCACACACTCTCCAGTCCATGGAAAAAACCTCTCTCCACAGAACCGGTCTCTGGTGCCCAAAAGGTTGGGGACCTCTGTTGTAGATGATTCCAGTTTCTTTTTCTCTGTGGGGTTACTGGGGCTTCTGGTTTATTTAGGATGTTTTGGGAGGCTAAGTAATATCTTATTCATACTATATCTCCATAAATAGTAAGATTCAGGAAATGTCTGTGTAGCAAATTTCATGTGACTGTTGTTTGAATTGCCCATTTCTATCTTCATCAAGTTGTCATTGTCTAAAGAACTCCTTCACAGGTTGACACCTACACGATAACACAACAGAAGACAACAATTAGGAAGCCACTAAACATATAAGCTATATTTCAATTAAATTGCATTAAATCAGATTTAGAATTCTGAAACATGCTTAGTTATTTACTGCATAGAGAACGCTAGTCGATATTCTAAAAAATTTTTTTTGTAAGATTTTTTCCCCTCAAAATGTAGAGCAGTGGAATGTTGCTATGGATACTATATCCCAAATTATATGCTGTAATTAGATTGTGAGATACTTTCAGGCAGATATTTCCATATGCTCCGGATACTCTTTGCAAAGATGCAGTAATTTCATGGCCATATAAGTAATTGTCACCATGCTTTATTAGCAGCCTGTATTTTATCTTTTCCATTTCTTTTTCTTAAGAAATAGAAGAAAAACATATAACTAGAAGTGCCAATTTTGAAAGGTGTAGATATTCCACAATTTTTTATCCCCCAAATTAGAAAGGGTGGCAGCTTTGACATCATCAGTGATATTCACTGCCTGTCCCATAGTCAGATTTGCAAGTAGTTTTTTGTTTCTTTTTTACAATTAAATATTAAAAGTTCTTCCTTTTGACATTATTTTTATATACTTTGTTTCTATTTCTATTTGGGGGTTTTTTCCATTTCTTATAATCACATTACTGCCAAAAATATTGTTTTATGTTAAATGTATTGATAGATAACCAACTTACAGATGATATAAGTGTTTTCAGTATGCTCATATGACAACATTGCTTTTAAGAAAATGGGTCTTGAGATTGCCTTGCTGCACTTTATGTGCCTTTTGATTTTGGGTTTGGAGCAGCAGTATTTTGACTTTCAGGGTGGTCTTGAGTTTAAAATCCAACCTTGCATAGCTTGGGATAAAACTAGGCTGTGGTTATGCTTCTGGTCTGCTATCTTTCTGTGCTTTGCATAAAATAATTGTTGTTCTAGTATATTTGATTTGAACAATTGTTCAAACCAGGGCTGACCAAGTGATATTCTTGAGGTTCCGTCTCAGTGTCTGGAAACTCTTGGGGTCTGGATGGGGAAAAATAGGCTTCATCTCAACCCTAGTAACACTGGATGGCTATGAGTTTTGAGGTTGCCCCAGATTCATTGATTTTTCCAACCTTTATCTCTGAATGGGGTAGCCTCCCATTCAGAGCCGTGAATGAAGCCCTGAATAAAGAGCCCTGGCAGTGCAGTAGTTAGAGTGCAGTATTGCAGGCAAACTCTGCTCACAGCCTGGAGTTCGATCTTGATGGGTTTCAAGGTTGACTTAGTCTTCCATCCTTCTAGGGTCAGTAAAATGAGGACCCAGATTGTTGGGGGCAATATGCAAGTAATGGTTAGGTTGTAAACCACCCAGAGTGTTGTAAGTCTAAATGCAATCATCATCCCCTCAGACAAAGTTTATGCACAACTTGGGGGTCCTTTTGAAGTCATTCTTGCTCACACTAGCTGGACTTTTACACAGGTCCATCTTATGCGCCCAATGCACCCATTCCTAGACCATGAGGCCCTACTTGTGCCTTTATTACCTTCCAGTTGGATTACAAACACAGCCATATCTTGGTACTTGACTGCTTTGAAAATCGTTGAATTTGGTGCTTGACATATTTCAAATACAAAATTTTGTCCCATTACTCATCTTTTGTTTGGTACTCAATGTGCAAGCTAGAACTTGTCAGTGTCAGTTGCCTCATAACTTGCTACCCTTTCCAGCTGAAACAGAGGATCCTCACGTGGTAGCTTTTGCCCTGTGCACATCCCCTTGGCAGTCTTATCGTAGCTTCTGTGGTCATTTTGTGTATTTTTGGATATTTTTTTCCTCATCAGTACAGGTAAAGTGAAGTTTTTATTTTATTTAACCTAAGCATTTATTAATTTGTAGGTTTGTTTCTCATGTAAAGTAATGATATACAACTCCATCTTTTTGCACATTGCCTTAAAAATATGCATTGTATTTAGTTTGGCATTGCATTGAATTTATTTACATTATGGGAAAATGTACTTTGTTTGGTACTCATTTTTGGTATTTGTCGCACCTCTCAGAATCAATTAACGACAAATACCGAGGTGTCATTGAAGTACTCGACTTACAACACCAAATGGGAGAAGAATTTCCATTATTAAGCAAGGCAGCTGTTTAATGCCCACGTTTATGACTTTTTCTGCCATGGCTGTTAAGCAAATCACTGCAGTTATTAAGTGAATCTAGCTTTGCCCACAGGGAAGGTTGCAAATGGCAATCACATGACCCTAGCATGCTGTAACTCTATAAATGCATGTCAGTTGCCAAGCACCCAATTTTGATCATGTGACCATGGGAATGCTGCATAACTGCAAGGACTGGTGGTAGGTTACTTTTTCAGTGCCATTGTACCTTTGATTGCTAAATGAATGGTTTCTATGTCTGGGACTATCTGTACTTCATCATAGGTGTATATAGGGCTTCTGAGTATTTGGAAGTTGCAGCAGGTTGCCTGCAAAATGGCCAGAACCTGAGCATAATGGTGCCCTGGCCTTTTAAGACCTCTCCCTAGCACAATATTGGAAGACGCCAGAATTACCATCTATTGAAGAATGGATCTTAAAAGTTATTAACTTGGCAGAAATGGCTAAAATATCCGCATATTTGAAGGATCGTTCAAATGAAAAATATATGTTGGACTGGAAAAAATGGATAGATTATATACAAAGGAAATATCAATTTAAGAAATTGTATCTAGTATATAGTTAAATATTTATATGTTGGATTGAAAAATGTAGTTAAATTTTTAATAGGATTTATATAATATCTTGGTGTAGTTTAGTGGGTTTTCTTGTGTTGTTTTTTTTACCCTGTATTCACTTTGGGAAGTCGGGGGGTGGGTGGGGGTGGAGGGGTTTCTATAATCTTCTCAACTGTAACATGATATTTGATAAAGGATGGGTTGCTCTGTGGCACCTTGTACCACATCTGGAGGGGATGAGACTGAGGAGTGAAGGTTGACGGAAGTAGGGAGGTGGCATGAGGGGGAGGAGAGAGTGGGGGTAGATATGGTGGGTGGATAGAGGTAGAGGTAGGGAGAAAGGTGGAGGGAGATGTGGTTGGGGGGTGCCGCAGAGCAATACCCATAGTTAACTTAACTATTTTAGTTAAGTTTTTATGTTTTGTTCTTGTGATTGAAAAAGTTGTAAATGTTTTTATTCAGTTGAGTTGTTTTAATGTGATTTTTTCCCTCTTTTGTTATTTATAATTATAAAAATTAATAAAAGTTTATTTAAAAAAAAGACCTCTCCCTAGCCAACAGAGCAACTGGTGGCTATAAAAACTGAGCAGAGAGATGGCTGGTGGTTGATGTAAGAGATACAGTGGCTTGTGTTTGTTCAGGAAAATTAAACCTAAAGCAGCCTAAGGCAAATAGTGATACTGCTCTTTAGCAGTAGGACTCACAAGGAGTAGTAGTGGAGGAACAGTAGGAGGAGATGGAGAACAACTGGGTAGGAGTGGAATAGTGAGCAATAAGTACTAGCCTTTGAGTGCTTGTATGACTGTTGCCTAGAGACCGGTGTGGTTGTGTTGGATATCTGGGGTTTTGGAGCCCACTGACTAGGATATGGTTTCAAAGAATTCGTGACAGTCTAGAATGCAGGAGAATGATCAGTTACGGATCTGCCTTATTATGCCCATGTGATGCCTTTTTTTTCCACAAGCTGCATTGGCTCCCAGTGAGCTTCCAGATTCAATTCATGGTGCTGGTTGTCCTCTTATAAAGATTGCATCTACGGAGCCTTCTGTCTGTCTTGACATCAGCTGAATGTTCTGCCATCCTGACGTTCCTCAAGACAATAGGTGGCAACTATATTCCTGCAGCGCTCCATTACTTGAAGCCAATTTTGCATTGTTACAACATATTCAACCCAATCCATATTCAGTCCAAATTCCTAAGATGGGCCCTCCAATCCCCTAAATATTTATTTATTTATTTATTTATTTATTTATTTATTATTTTGACTTATATGCCGCCCTTCTCCTCAGACTCAGGGCGGCTCACAGCAAATAATACAAGTACAAAATATAAATCAGTTAAAATGGTAGTATACAATATAAAAAACTATAAAACTATACCCACTCATACAACATACAGTCCCAATCAAAGGCCCAGGGGCAGAGTGCAGCTCACACGCCCCAAGCCTGTCTGCATAGATGTGTTTTTAAAAGTTTTCGGAAAGCTAGGAGGGAGGGAGCAGTACGAATCTCTGAGGGAAGTTGATTCCAGAGGGCTGGGGAAGCAACAGAGAAGGCCCTAACCCTAACCCTAGGTCCCGCCAAACGGCATTGTCTAACAGACGGGACACGTAGGAGGCCAACCCTGTGTGCCCTAACTGGTTGCTGGGATTCATGGGCAGAAGACGGTCCCGCAAGTATCCTAACCCATTGCCATATAGGGCTTTATAGGTCATAACCAACACTTTGAATTTCTTTAATGCCAACTTGAGACTACAGATAGGCTTCAGGAAATTAATACTCAAATGTATGACCATACTCAAATATTGTCTCAGTCTATCTCCCCCCTCTCCCCCCACATGTCCTTTCCTCGTTAACTATGAGGGATAATTTCCACATGGAAGAAGACAGTGCCAGCTAAAATCTCATCCTTGAGTTTCTCTCCTGGTCTTGGAATATGACTAGGCCAAAGCACTCGTTAAATAATGTTTAAGAGGCATGGAGAGCATCTACTGGATGTAGCCAGGTCCCCAATCTTTATTTCCAGTGAAACCATTAGGTACTCTTTAACCCTAATTTTGAAATACCTAATCACTGGATGGTCTTAGTCTAACACAGTGTCAAACCCTCCTCTTAGCTGTCCTTGAAGATCCCCTACCCAAAAAGACAATATTCCGATGACTCTGGACACATAGCAACTACGGAACTTATACTTCTCCAATATCTCTACTACACTTCTTCACTTCCCTGCTGCTCTCAGATACTGACCCTGCCACAATATACAGTATTGCCAGGTTTTGTGCTGCTGCACTTAACATTTGTCAAAAAATGACGTGTGCCAAAAGCCAGTTTTAATGAGCACCTAGAGTGCTCTGATTTATAATGATTTAGTTTGCCATGTACCCCTATGTCTAGCTACTGTTCTTACTGGACTTTAAAACTTTTTAGAGATTCTTTTTAGGTTTTTGTTTTAATACTTTTTACCTTTTCATATCTATCTAATTTTATTTTGGGGTCCATTTTATTCTCTTTAATTTCTTGTACCCACCCTCCTTATGCTGGTCTTTAACCCTAATAAAGATTTGATTTGTTAATAAACCATAATTATAAATATCAAGTTATTTCAAGCATGAGTCCAGCATTGATTGATTGATTTGATTAATATTCTATTTTTTGTTCAGGACCTCAAGATGGAATAGATAGTGCTCCGTCCTATTTTTATCCCCACAATAGCAACTCTGTGGGTTACAGAAAAATCTCTCCGTTGTAATATTGAAACTGAATTTCTGGGTTAAAAAATATTTTAAATAATAGCTGCTGGCTTGTTTGTGAATATCCTAAAAAGTCATCTTGGCATACGAAGTGGTGGGATTGAATAGAAGATTAGATTTACCCATTTCTAGTGTAGTCTATATTTATTTATATTGTCAAATGGATTTAAGAACATACCATTGCAAGTTACTCTTTGTCTCCTATTTTTAACTGTTTAATTCATCTACCACAAGATTGCAATTACTAGTGAGCAACTAGCTATGGTTTAGGTTGAAAGTAACCATGTTCTTTCAGATGCTGCTCAACACTGTTCACGCTTATTAAATCTGGTAAGAATTGGGAGTTTAGCAGATTCTCTGGATCACAAGTCTTGACCTGTGGTTGTACCTAATCTGCTTTTTGTTTAATTTTATAAAAGCTAATTTCTTTTTGAGATTTGGGTCTGTCTTGGATTTGAAATGATAAAGATAAAACAGCTCTTTTTATTAAAATGCAAAGTAAAGCCTAAAGAATATCTTTGTTGCCATTATTCTGAAGTTTGATAACAGATAATAACAGCATTTTTCTTCTTCTGAAAATAAAACATTAATATATTTACATCACATTTTATGTTTGGCAGAGAGGGAAGTAAAAGAGACTTTTTATATATTCCTGTATATTTTACTGGAAAATCTACTATATTTTTGTATTTGCATATGTTATAAACCAGTGATGGTGAACCTTTTAGAGACCGAGTGCCCAAAACTTGCCCAGCCCCCCTGCCCCCACCTCATCTTCCCCACCCCACTCCACCCTACCCCCGCCCCCATTGCCCACCCCTGCTCTGCCTCCACACCTGCCCACCCGCAGGGCCACCCACAGCCTCCATGGCCACTGCAGCAGATCGCACAGGCAGCCCAGCAGCCCCATGGCGGCCATGCCCTCCGCCTGGGCCCCGCAGCATCATCTGCGTGCGATGGGGCACAGGGGCAGAGTCTTGTCCCTGCTGCCTGGCTGCCATGTCCTTAGCTGCGTTGCTCCGTGCAGGCCGCACCTGGGGTCGACTCTCCTCCAGAGGGGCTGCTGATGAAGAGGGGGCCGCAGAGGGAGGTGGGGTTGGAGTGACAGCGTGCCACAGGTTCGCCACAGCATGCCATAGGTCTGGCCACCACTGTTATAAACCCTCTGACTTTACATTATCTGACTTTACTTACTAAATTAATAAGGGGTTTTTGTTCCTAAATGATTACCTTGATAAGGGAGTAAATACTCCTTAAATTATTTACATGCAAATGAGCGCACAATTTTCTTAAAATTTTGCAGAAGCAGTTCTCCATGCTGTTATTAGAAGGTTGATGAGTGACAGTTGATTACTTCTATAGAGTTCAGACAGTAGCATTTTGTCTCAGATTAGCATGCTGTTTCCCCTGTCACCTCTTCTCTGTCTGAAGAAAGAAGTCTCCGGTGATCATTTAAGCCGACCGTTGCATTTTTCCCCACTAGCCTCGGGGACTTGATAGCTTCCTTCTTGCGGCCAAAGGCGCGCACGCGCCAAGGGGGGCCAGAGCTGTTAGGTGGCTGATCGGTGGGACGAAAAGCGCCGTTTTTCTTTCAAAGCCTTCTGGAGCAGACCTTCCTCTTTGGCAAAGGAGCACTCTTCGGCACCAGCATCCCCTTGAGCCTCTCGGACCGCGGCAGGCCTAGACGCCTTTTCCTCACGCAGTCGCCGATCAGCGGTTAGGAGGCCGATCGGAGAGGCGGAAAGCGCCGTTTCCTTAACAAAGCCTCTGGCGCAGCCTTCCTCCTCGGCAAGGAGCACCCATTCGCGCCAGCGTTCCCCGAAGCCTCTCAGACCACGGCAGATCTAGACGTCTTCCCTTCACGCGGCCGCTATTTTGGGCTGCGTGGTCCTCACGGGAATACAGGAGGAAGGGGCTCCTTCCTCCTCTTTTTGGAACATTCTTCCTTGTCATCAGAAAAGGGGCTCCATTGAGGGTCAACTAAGGCAGAATACCTGGGGAGAGCGAATCCAGGCCTCACAGCTGCCAGAAAGGCCGCCATTTGAGGGCGGCCATCATTTTTGGAGTCAGACAGGCTTGAGAACTGCTCTCTCAAAGGGCAACAAAACTTCCAAGCCCTCTTAGGCCACTTTAAGCCATATCAGGCAATTCAAATTACAGGTCCCACTCTCAGTGTACACACTTGGTCCCTTTCTGGTTTGGTGTCTCGGCCTCACCTTGCTCCGATCTGGCCTAACCCAGCGTGATTCTGAGCCTACTAAATTGCCAACAGCTGTATCTAGATTCCAGGCGTCCCCTACCGTGCGCCTGTCCTTATCCATACAGTAGCCTTTCTGGATTCCAGGCGTCCCCTATAGTGCGCCTGTTCTTATCCACAACAGCTCTATACGGATTCCAGGCGCCCCCTGTAGTGCGTCTGTCCTTATCCGCGCAACAGTTATAGCTGGATTCCAGGCATCCCCTGTCGTGCGTCTGTTCTTATCCACGTAGCAGCTTATCTGGATTCCAGGCATCCCCTATAGTGCGCCTGTCCTTATCCAGGGTATACTATTTTCTGGATACCAGGGGTTCCCCATCGTACTCCTGTGTTATCAGAGAATGGAGCATTTTATGCCTTCTGCAAAGGATGCTTTGCCGTATTCATCGGCTCCTATGCACCCTAAATCCTCTAGTCAGGAGGTTGCTGGCAAGAGTGGACCCAAAGCCAAGGTCAGAACTACCGCCAAGACCTCCAAGAGAGCTGAAAAGCAGGCCAGCTGGAGACACCAAGCCCTAGAAAAGGAGTTTTCAAAGGCACAGAAAATAGCCAGGTTAGAGTCCCCCCAAGCTGAAGGGTCAACCTTTGACCTACCCCTGCCCCCCCACATCCCCCCTGGGGATATGGTTGACAGGGGAATCCCTACCTCCCCATGCACCATGTGGGATGGGCGGAGCCCTCCCTATTTCCCAACCTGCTGTTACACTGGCTCAACATGGGACACCTGAGGCTACCTTCACACCAACTGCGGCCGGGCTTCGACCAAGTGAGTCAGTCCTCTTCCCCTCGGAGGACTGCTTGGCCTCGCTGTTTGAGGCAAGAGCACAAGCTCCTAGGCCAGCGGCTGTCGCTCACGTGCCTAGTCGCCAATCGGTTTCTGAAATCTACGCTCCTTCTTCCCCATCTGGGTCCACCTGCTCAGAAAACTCATCCCTTTGGGAATTTGACATTGAACAGGGGATTCCGATGTCTGAGGAGGAGGAGCCTCCCCCTGAAGCTCCTTCCTTTAGCGGCCTCTTCAACCCTTCCTTCTTTGTTCCCTTGCTCTGCAAGGTCACATCCACAGCCCATCTCAGACCCAATACTTCCTCAGGAACAACCACCATTTCCCCTGAATCGGAGGTGGACCAAACTTCACCGAACCGGTGGCAGCTCAACACCGTATTTCTTGCCCTCCCATGTTTCTGAACGCAGTCCGAAAGCAATGGACATCCCCGGCCTCCCTTCCCCTCCCAGGTAATACCGACAAAAAGCTTTACAATGTGGCTAAGGATTTGGAGGAGGCCCTGGAGGTGCCCGCAGTGGATGAGCCCTTAGGGCACCTAATATCACCCACTGTCATTCCAGGCGATGCCTCTGAGGCTCTCAAAGCTGAGGACCGTAAGTGCGAACTCGCCTACCGCAGGACGCATCAAGCGGCTTTATGGGCTATTGGAGCGGCCACCTCCGCATCTTTCTTCAACAGATTGGCCCTCCGCTGGCTAAGGCAGCTCCAGGCCCATATCCCAGCAGAGGATATCCGCACCCACCAGGACCTTAGCAAGATGGTGGCGGCCACCGAGTATGCGTCAGATGCCACTCTCCAGGCCTCCAGATTTTCCTCCAGGGCTATGGCTTCCAGCGTCACTGGTCGCCGTATGCTTTGGTTGAAGCACTGGCAAGCTGACGCCAAGTCTAAATGGTGTCTATCAGTGGCACCTTATGTGGGAGGCAAGCTGTTCGGGGACGCGTTGAATCCTTATCTCACTGAGAATAAGGACAAACGCAAGGTCCTTAATCATCTCCTTAAAACATGGACAAACGGTCCAATTCTTATCCATGAACACAGTCCTTTCGTGCAGGGGCTAGGTACAACTACACTCAACCCATCCGTCCCTTCCTGGCCAGGCAGGACAGACAGGATAGGCAGCCTGACAGGCAGGCGGCCAGATCTAGACAGCAATCTCAGGGCAAGTGGCCCTTTCGCGGGAACGGCCAACCATTCTGCCACTCCAGGTGACCCCCCAGCGGTCCTTCCCATAGGGGGCAGACTCTCTCTCTTTGCCCACCAATGGGAGGCCATCACCACAGATGCGTGGGTACTAAACACCATACATCACAGTCTGTCCCTGGAGTTCATCTCCAACCCTCCAAATTGATTTCTCTCCTGCCCCTACCCACAGAATTGAACAAAGGAAACACTAATGAACGAAGCCGTTCAACATCTACTAAACATACAGGCCATAGAACCAGTGCCAGCGGACCAGAGAGGTCGGGGGTTTTATTCCATCATCTTTGTCATCCCCAAGGCGTCAGGGGGATGGAGAGCCATTTTAGATCTCAAGGGCTTGAATTATCATCTTGCATACCGCAAATTCAAGATGCAAACGCTCCGCTCCATTTTGGGAAGCGTAAGGAAAGCATCTATCAACCTCATGGAAGCGTACCTCCATATCCCCATCTCTCTCACCCACCGCCAGTTTCTAAGGTTCACACACAAGGGGCGCCATTTTCAATACAGGGCACTCCCATTTGGCCTATCATCGGTTCCCAGGGTATTTACTAAGATCCTGGCAGTTCTAGTAGCTCACCTAAGGATGGTGCCAGTAAGAGTCCAATGTTACCTGGACGACATATTAATCCAGTCATTGTCCACCCAGTCCGCCCTGGCGGACCTCGAACTGGTGGTGAAGCTACTCCAGAATCACGGGTTCTCAGTAAACTTCCCCAAGAGCTATATGGTTCCCACAACAAGGCTGTTACACCTAGGGGCCATCATAGACACGATGGAGTGCCGGGTCTACTTATCACAGGAACGCTGGGACAGCATAAGGGAATTAATCCTCCAATTACGCAGGAGGCGAGCTGTAACTTTGGCCAGTCTCTCCCAGTTGTTAGGGAAGATGATCTCGGCCATAGCGATCATCCCTTGGTCCAGGCTCCACTCCAGGGAACTTCAGTGGTTCCTGCTCCCCTTCCAAAGATAGAACCTCAGCGCCTCCCAGCAAAGGGTGAGACTCCCACTACAAGTATCGCGCTCTCTCACGTGGTGGCTCTTGTCCGCCATGCTCAAGGGGTCCTCCTTCAAGGAACCGGATCAGCTCGTGCTGATGACCGACGCCAGCCTGTTCAGCTACGGAAGCGCACCTTCGCTCACAGTGGGCACAGGGCTGTTGGTCTCACCCAGACCTTTGGCACAACATCAATTGGCTGGAGCTCCGGGCCATGCATCTGGCCCTTCGCCGCTTTCACAGCCTGGTGACGAGGCATCACGTATTGGTCCTCAAGGACAACGTGGCTGCCAAGGCTCATATAAACCGGCAGGGAGGCACCAGATCTCGGACCCTATTGACCGAAGCCCTTCTACTGGGCTCCTGGGCAGAATCCAATCTGACCTCCATCAAGGCCATCACATTTGAGGGGAGGCGAACACTCAAGCCGACCTCCTGAGCAGGGCAATGGTAGATCACCCGGAATGGCGACTCCACCCAGGGATTTTCAGAGAAATCTGTCACCAGTTCGGCCTGCTGTTGCTGAACCTCTTTCCGTCTCCTGGCAACACCCAGGGATTCTTTTCCCAGTTTCCATCTCCAGCGGCGGAACAAACGGATGCTCTCTGGAGCCCATGGCCGGAGGGCTCGCTTTATGCCTTCCCTCCTCTCCCTCTCCTGCCGGCGGTCATCCGCAAGCTTCGGGAGCGGGTGGAGATCCTCCTAGTGGCTCTGTACTGGCCATGGAGGCCTTGGTTCGCCGATCTGGTGAGTCTCTCCCTTGCGGATCCATGGAGGATTCCTCTGGACCGGGTTTCGCTCAGCCAGGGGACCATTCTCCATCCGGACCCCCAATGGCTCCAGTTAGCCATCTGGCACTTGTCACGGGAGCTTTGCTCTCCAGGGTCATTACGGTAATCCAGGCTTCCCGTCACCCTTCTACAAACCGCATTTATGAGGCCATGTGGAAGAACTTTCTCTCGTGGTGCTCAGTTCGACACTTGTTACTCTCAGACCTTACGATTCCCCATATTCTGGACTATCTATTAGAGGGCTTGGAGAGGGGCTTGGCCCCAAACACATTGCGCAGACAGATTGCCGCGCTTTCCACAGTACTCACCTGTGACTCCGCGGTTTCCCTGAGACATCACCCCCTACTCCGCTCATTCCTCAAGGGGGGCACCAACACCAGGCCCCCTGTAGTGCACAGGTACCCTTCTTGGGAACTTCCACGGGTTCTTCGGGCCCTGACCAAACCGCCCTTTGAACCTCTGAAAATGTGTGACATTCGCTATCTGTCCCACAAGGTGGCATTCTTGGTGGTCATCACATCGGCGCGACGCATTTCCGAATTGGCAGCGCTGTCTATCTAGGATGACCTGTGCATTTTCCACTAGGATCGAGTAGTCCTCTGCCTCGATCCTACCTTTCTTCCAAAGGTCAACTCCCTTTTCCACAGGGCCCAGGAAATCGTGCTCCCGGATTTCTGTCCTAACCCATCACATGATCAGGAACGGCAATGGCATCTATTGGATATCCGCAGGGCGCTCCGGTACTATATCTCACGGACAGCGGCGTTCCACAACTCAGAGGCCCTCCTTTGTCTCCTTCCGCCCTTCCTCCAGGGGTCAGAAGGTCTCCTGCACGATTGGCAGGTGGATTAGAGCTTGCATTGCATTGTATCAAGCTGCTTCATTTCTGGTTCCACGACGGATTACGGCCCAATCTACTCGGAGTGCTGCTACTTCTGCGAACTGGGCCACTCAGGCGTCCATTGAGGACATCTGCAGGGTGGCCACATGGTCTTCACCATCTCCCTTTATACAGCACTATAAAATTGATAGGTTCACCTCAGCGGAGACCTCCTTTGGTAGGAGTGTTCTCCAACAGGTTGTACCTCAAAGTGCCACGCTGGATCAGCCTGCTCCCCTCCTTCAGGGACAGTAGACTTTGGTATGTCCCATTGGTGGATTATCCATCTTCCATTGCTGGATTATCCATCCATTGGTGGATTATCCATCTCGCAGGTTACTTAGGCCTAGGGCTAGATTTATGAGCCAACATGTCTTGCGGTCAGTCAATGGCTATGCTCGTGTCAAGACTGGGATCTCTATGGTCCAGGACAGGCATGGCAACTTTGGCTGACTGATCTGATTGGGCAGGAACACAGTCTAAACCCATTGGTGGATTATCCATCTCCATGCTGAGAAAAGGCATTCAGGTAAGACAATGCCCCATCTACCATGTATGAATGAAAACAACATAAAGTAGGGAAAAAATCTACAAAATGCATTAGTTTGCATAACTTAGAATATAGTTTTTCAGTGCTCGTTCTAGAAAAGTCTGCATTTTAAATGTTGATTACTTGTAAACCTATATTATAGAAGGCCATTTATTTTCAGTGTTTTTATTGTTTTAAATAGTTTTTATTCTTTTAATTGGTTTTATTGTTTTGGAATGGCAAGCCACCCCAAGTCATTGGCTGAAATGGGTGGCCAAAGAAATTGAATAAATAAATAAAAATTATGAAGTCGGTAAGGAAATTTCCAGCACTAGCGGAAACAAAAGGCTTCTAGTTAGTCCCTTCTCTTGTAAATGTCTAAATGTGCAGTACTTGTGTAGGTTCTATAAAAAGATATATTTAATATGTAGTGAAAGCTGTTCTGGTTTTTCCTTTTCCTACTGTGTTTTTCCTTATACCTTTTAATATTAATAGCTCATGAGAAAGAACCTAAGAGTACTACTGCATTGGAGTCATGTCTGCTTGTGAGCGTGTGAGAGACGTTTTTCCGTGGACCTGAGGGTGCATGGTTTTGTGTGCTGCCTGCATCCCATGAATGGGGCTTTGCTTGTTTGTGCGGACTGGTTGCTGGCATGTCGCGGCCTGGTACCGGTCCATGGACCAGGGGTTGGGGACCCCTGCTCTGATAAATAGGACACTGGACTATTGTCCTTCTCTTGAGTTATACCACGTTGAATTGTCTTGTGGCGAGTCAACTGTGGTGAGAAGGCCAGGGCGAGTCGGCTGTGGTGAATCAGCTGAGTCAAAGTTGTCCCATTCCAGGACTAGAGCAGGGTGCTGGCTGGGGAATTCTGGGAGCTGAACTCCACAAGTCTTAAAGTTGGCAGGTCTGGAGACCCTGGACTAAAGGAATCTTTGATTTTATCAATTAGAATTTCTCTTACCGACTTAACATATTTATTGATGACATAAGTGGCTTATCATTTTATATTCAGGTTTTTGGGGCACTGACAGCTTAAATGCCCTATTTAATTGCATAGTACAGTTAGTCCTCAACTTACAACAGTTTGCTTAGTGAACGTTCAAAATTATAATGGCACTGAAAAAAGTGACATGACCTTTTTCACACTTACGACCGTTGCAGCATCCCTATAGTCACACGATCAAATTTTGGATGCTTGGCAACTGTCTCATATTTAGGACGATTGATGTGTCCCAGGGTCAAACACCTGCCTCACGGCGGCGGCGGCACCAATAGCCTCATCCTGCTGGACCCTACATGGCCACTGGCTCACTTCTGTGGCTGTGCCAGCAGGAGGCCACGTGGCCCGCAGCGCCCTGCTGTTGCCATGAGACAAGGCAGGTGGGAGAGGCGGTGCTCCAAGTGCCTCATAGCTGCCCAAACAGTTTTCGCCCAGACAGAGAAATGATGGAGATGGGAGCTTTGTCTGCTTGCAAATGGAAGGCTCAGTTTCTAAGGGCCCCATTTGCAAGCAGATGAAGCTTCCAATCTCCCTCTGGGCACCTATGGGATATTTGGAAGTGGAGTGCAATGTTTCCAAACGCCCCATTGGCGCCCAAACACTTTTTGCCCAGAGGGAGAGTGGAAGCTGTGTCTGCTTGCAAATGGGGTGTTTGGAGACAGAGCAAATTGCTCGGTTTCTAAGCACCCCATTTACAAGCAGATGAAGCTTCCAGTCTCCCTCTGGGCGAAAAGTGTGTGGTGTGTCCAGATCGCCTGCCTTCCCCCCGCCTCTGCGCTCAGACCTACCTGCGCTGCGCCAAGGGGCTAGCAGGCTGCAGCTGCTGCCAGACACCATCAGCCCTCGTGCACTCACCCCCGCTTGTGCTGGCCACCCCCACCCCCCGTGCTTATTTTTTGGGGTAGGGTTTATATTAGGCCCACCCTAAAAAATCAAGCTAGGGTAGGGCTTATTTTCAGGGTGAGTTTTACTTTTGGGAAAACACAGTAGCAGCAGAGGAGGCCTACATCCTGAGCTGGCTATCCTAAAGGGCTGTTATGTCCTTTCATGTTGAACCCAAACTTCCTTGCTGCTTTGCAGTTTTTTCTGACCTTTCATTGAATAATGGAGGTACTTCACTTCACTGGTTGAACTGCATCAGCATTTCATTCTGTGTTCATGTCTTTGGTGTCATTGACCTTTAATATAACAATTCAGCAAGGAATGTGCTATAAAGAAGTGTTAGTGATTCCTCATCCCAACTATTTTTCACTTACATAAATGAGATGTTAAATGTAAGTTTTCAGGTCTCAGCCCATATGACATTTGAAATGGTCTCTAGTATTTTAATTAAATCATAATAAATCTTAAGATGGGAACATTATGCTACGTCAAGTACTGCTGAGAAATGTATTCCTAGTTATTTCCTAGTTTCTTTGATATATTTTTTGCTAGAATTCATAAAGCTTTTTAAAACCTCTTTTGCATTTATCTGTTCTTTGTAATTAATGTTATTCATAATTTGCTTTTAATAACTGAACTGCAAATTAATTTACTAGATATTTTCATATATGGTTACGAAAGTAAGCAAACAGCTGTAAATATGGGTTAGTTGCCGAGTGCCCAATGCAATCACATGAACATGGGGAGAATCCTGCTTGCCAGAACTTTGAAACCAGCTCGTAAATAGCTTTTTTGGGGGGGGGTCTCTGTTGTAACTTTGAACAGCCACTAAGCAACCAGTCATAAGTCGAGGACTACCTGTATACTTAACAATCCAGAATGCACATATTTTCTATTATTAAACCAGTAAAGAGTATTACTTTTCTGCTCTGTTAATAATACCAGTTCATCTAGTGTCCATCCACCATAAACCCTGGCAACTTTAAGATTTGTGAACTTCAATTCCCAGAATTCTCCAGCCAGCCATGCTGACTGGGGAATTCTAGAAGTTGAAATCCATAAATTTTAAAATTGCCAAGGTTGGACACCCCTATCTTAGAGCCTTAAAGAAGTTGTACCAGAATGAGTTATGAAGAAGGAAGACACAGGCTGAAAGACTTGCCCATCTCCTGGGAAATAAGGATAATATAACATCCTTCCCTCTGTCCTTTTCCTATTCTATTGAAGTCCATTAAGTGTTTCATCATTCAGTAATGCTAGGGAATCCAGCTAATGTAAATCAAATGCATAATTTTAACCATTTTCCCTAAAGCACCAATTAATCCTTTATTTTGCTTTTCACCGGAAGGCTTTTGTTCATGTTGCCAGCAAACCCTAGGAAGATATAGGGGGTCTTAAGTACTTCTGAAGTTTGGCATGTTGGCCTATTATTATTATTATTGTGGTGGTTGTTCCAATATTTACAGTTGTGATGGCAATAATGAGAAACAAAATGAATCAAAGACTTTTTGAAGGCCTGTTCTATTCGATTCAGTTCCGCTGTTGTTGAAATGAGGAATGTGCAAGTAATCTTTGTGGATTTTTACTGAGCTGGAAAGAGAAAGGAGAGTCTTCTTGAGCATCTGATCCTTTTTATAAGACTCTTCAAATGAATTAATTCTGACTGCCGCTTGTGGGTAGAAGGGCTGGAGAGGGGGGATATGTCCTGCTTCTTAAATAGTCCTTCTGCCTTTATCAGGGGCTTTCAATGGGTTTCTTAGGAAGCCTTGAATTCCTTGGAAGAGGTTTATTAAGGTGAAGGTGAATAATAATAGACCAGACTTCTTGGAAATTAGCTTGCCCATTATTTGTGACCTTCTGTGCTGTTCAGAATGAACTTCACAGGTCTGTACACTGAACACTCTGAATTGTGAGCCCTATACTAAACTTAAAGCATAATAACAGCCAGTTAAACTGGATTTGGCATGTCTTTATAGCTGATGTTTTTGTCTATGTATGTGGCTGTGCTATACTTGAGATCTGTAGGGGATTCAGAATGGTAAATGGTAAATAATGGTGGGTCGTGATGTTAAATTGTTCTTTTTCAGTCCAACATTTTGATCTCTTTGTGTTGCAATTTTCTTTTGATGAAGAAAAACTTAAAACTCTTTTCCCTGCTTAGTCACCTAAGTGGTGAGATTCAGGTCTGTCCCTCTATATTTAATCTTCCACAATTTGTGAAATATCCAGTACCTTTATTAAAACTCAGTTTGACTAGTACCTGGGACACTGTAAATTAATAGTCCTGCCGTAGGCACAAAGCCAGCTGGGTTACCTGAAGCCAGTCCCTTTTTGCTGTAAGAGGCAGGCACTTCTGAAAATCTTGCCAAGAAAACCACAGGTATTTATTCAGGCCATAGCCAGCAATCAACATTGACGCAGAAACACACACAACAAAGGAGTCTAGTCAAGCACACAAAGAATAAGTCTGGCAACTTTTCCATATCTTGAGCATATGGTCAAACATATGCAGACAGTTCAGATACAAGGATAGACAGAGAAAGGCACTACATTGACTACTACAAGCACCTAGACCAGGGATAGGCAACCTTGGCTCTTTTACGACTGGTGGACTTCAACTCCCAGAATTTCTGAGCCAGCCATGCTGGCTCAGGAATTCTGGGAGTTAAAGTCCACGAGTCGTAAAAGAGCCAAGGTTGCCTACCCCTGACCTACACAGTTTCAACCATTCCTGTATTACAACCAGGAAGTTAGGTCTTAACTTTGAAAAAACAAAATCTGCAATAGCACCAGCTCGTGTTTAGTCCTGTTGTTATCCACATTCTGGCACCTGCAGGGAGTATCTTTACCTTCTACTTGTCAGTAAGAAACTTTATTATATATAGAAAAGATTTGCTAAGGAGTAGTCAGTTCTTAATTTTAGCATTTCCTCTAACTCCTTTTTAACCCTCGTTGCTTGCTACACAATCTGGAATGCTCATTATGCAAATTCCTTGATAATCCTCTTCCTCCTGATCAACATTGCTGAAAGGATTTTTTTTCCTCTCTTGGAAACATTCAGGCTGGCTCACATGGAAGTTGTCATGCATATGCACATATACCGTATGCATGAAGCTTTTCTCCTTCAGACATTGATGCTCTCAGCATGTGAATATCCACAGGAGACTGATGTCACTTTGACAATGTTGCAGGGGGGTTGTACATTTCTTAACAAGTGACAACAGCTTCTCTTTATTTTTAATCTTTTAATCTAATCTTGGTGAGTAGAATCTTAAGAGGAAAGTGTACTGAACAAAGTTTAGAGTTGTCCATGTGCGTATCACGCACAGATACATCTTAAGGCATCTGTTACAAATAGACCCAAAGCAAGCAGGGATGGGATCTTGCATTTTAAGCTTGGCTTCCAGAAGCCAGGTATATAAATTGTTCCTCTAAAACAGGAGTCTTCAAACTTGGCCCTTTTATGACTTGTGGACTTCAACTCCCAGAATTCCTCAGCCAGTGTGCCTGGCTGAGAAATTCTGGGAGTTGACGTTCCTAAGTCATAAAAGGGCCAGGTTTGAAGACCCTGCTTTGGCCGTGATGGATACGAAAGTGAAAATGATGTTCCTGTTGCTAAAATAAATTAAGACTATATTTTAATGAAATTCCCAAATTCCAAAAAGATGCCATGGATAAATTCAAAACACCTCAGACTTGCTTTTTCTAGTTAAATGCATTCTAAGAAATGTATTTCTGAATGATTGGAAAGTGCTTTGGACCCACGTTGGCTCAAGTGACTGGAGATAGTGGAACCAAAGTGGACACTGTCCATTTTTCTTAAGGCTTCTTGCATTCCAGCCTCAAATCTTTGTCCAAGTTGCCTTTTCAAAATGAACATTGGTACAACGTGATTAAATGACATTTTACTTAAGGAAATACTTGGAAAAATCTGGGCTTTGAGCTAAACGCTGGAAAGTTGATGCAACCCAACTACAAATGTTTGTTTTCTCCAATTGTTACTAGTAGAACTACCTAAATACCAAGTGTCACTTAGAAACCTGTCATAAAAGCAAATATCACAACTCCAAAATCCTATTTGTGTATAGGGAATTTATATTGATAATGCTTAGTTGTTCAAATATTTAATGTTCTTCCTGGATGAATATAAAAGCTTCGGCTGATGATCTGATTTCTGATTCATTTTATTTTCCATGTAATGCCAAGAGAGCCCACTAACCAATTGTCTTTTTCACTTTCAATTGTGTTCTAATTACTTAACAAACGATGCTAAAGCAGTGCTCACATAGAAATAAATGGATCCTTTTCACTGAGTATAGAAAAGTAAACTTTTCTTAGATGCACCTTTTAAATGAGACAAAATATTGCAATTCTGATTTAATTCTACTTATTTAGTCCTTTCTAATTTTTTTTGGTATGGATTTACCATCCAAATGATTAATTCAATATTCGTATCTCCAGTCACTATTAGGCAGCTGTCGTATCTCTCTTGTTAATGCTCCAGCCTACCCCATGGACTAGTCAAGGGTAGGCAAAATTGGAGGGATCTGTGGCTTCAACTTAGCCTTTCAGTCTTCTGAGCTGAAAGCTCAGGGTGCAAGTCTGGGATATTCTACTTTCCTTTTTATTTTATTGGTCCTTTTCAGTTCTGGGGAAATGGTTATTATTTATTTATTTAGCAATGGTACATTAGCCAAGAGACCACATTGTTAATACCCTGCTACACTGACTAGACTGCTAGTAAGTTTGGTTCATGGTCACACACTATCCAGGGTAGCCCCTAGGGTGTGAAGTGCTCCACTCTCAGAATGGCTAATGGCATTCTACAACATCATCCAGGGCTTTTTCCCTCTAATGATGTCGCTTCACAATCGGGCGTTGCATTGGATACGTCCGGCATCAGTTGGGTTCGTTTTCCCGCACGAAGCACTGTTATTTTCCCCACCTGAATGGTACCTATTTATCTACTTGTGTATAGCATGCTTTGAACTTCTAGGTTGGCACAAGCCAAGGCAAATGAGGGGAGCTCACCCCATCACACAGCGCTAGGACTTGAACTGCTGGAACACAGACCTTCTCCAGCATCTTTAAGCCACTGAGCTACCACACCTCTTTGCGGAAATAGTTATAGGTGGGGATGGAAGCAAGGATCCTGTCAGAGATAAACCACACCTAACTCCCCTTAAACCATCTTCATCACCACTACCCAAAAAACATGGTGCCATTTTGACCACAGTTTTTGATGGTGCAGTCTCAATACTTGCGGGGGGTCCACAGATTGTGGAGTGCTGAGGATGATGCGGTGGTTTATCCATTCTGGGTTGATTTCTTTCATTTTCTGTTTGTTTGCATAATAAAAACAATAGAGAGGAGTTCTCTGTATCACTGTTGATTTTTCTAACAGAAGCGAGAGAAAAGGACACACCCATTTTCCCCATACCATATGTCCAACAACCGTGAATTCATCTGGATAGACTAACAAAGCAGCAGTTTTCAAAGAGTGCTGTACTGATGTTTAGTTTTGCTTAGTGTGTGATGTGATCAAAGCCAGTTTTGGTTACTGAGTAAGCCGCAGTTAAACACGTTTTTGGCATAACGTGATGTACAAACCCAGCTTATGTCTTATGTGACAAGCATCCAAATGCAGAAGTAACATTTCTGTAGAAAAGTAGAGGTAGCATTTTAGCAGCAGAATAATACTGAGAACTCAATTGTTTCTGATGACTGTTAAGAGGTAAAATGTTTATTGAACAAGTAAAATAACTTTCAGAATCATAGATATCTGAGAGTAAACTTTCTGAACCAAGACATAGCATGGTTTCCCTGTGAACAAGATTCGTCAAAGCTAAAGATAAGTGAGCAGATGTCTTTCTTGCTGAAAATTGGCATGTCACAGAAGCCTTATATTTGTAAGAACACTATGAGTTTATCCCAGTTGGAGATCTATTAATTTTATAGCATCTCACGGCTTCTGCACTTTGGGAGGGGAAAAAATGCACAGAAATGCTTGTAGTTTTCATTGCTGAACAAGGAACATTAAATGTGGATAGCTTTATAAATAAGGATTGAAAATGAAATCAACTGGAATTTGATTATGGGTTACTTAAGTTTTTTCCCAATAGTTTCTACTCACCCAATTCTGTCCAGCATTTGGGTATGCTTGGGTCCCACTAGACAAGGAATGTCAGATGATAGGGACTAGATGAAGTGTCTTCTCTGTTGTAGCCCCTGCCCTTTGAAACATCCTTCCTTCAGGATGGCCCTGATCCATAGTCTTAAAAACATGGTTATGTGCCCAGGCTTGAGGCTGTGAGTGTGTTAAGGCCAATTCTTATTGAATTATTATATTGTTTTGGCTGCTGTATATATTTATTTTTATCTTTTTAATTGTTTTAATTGTTTTTCAATTGGTCTCTGCCCATTAAATAAATTAATAAGTAAATTTGCTGCTATGAGATGTTTTCATTGATGATTTAAAAGGAGTATGGACAAATTTGCTAAAGATCAAACTTTCAACAGCTATGAGACTTGGTGGCCATTTATCACCTCCAGAATCATGGATAGCTTGCTTTTACTATTTTATTTTATTTTATTTTATTTTATTTTATTTTTACTTTACCTTTACTTTACTTTACTTTACTTTACTTTACTTTACTTTACTTTACTTTACTTTACTTTACTTTACTTTACTTTACTTTACTTTACTTTACTTTACTTTACTTTACTTTACTTTACTTTACTGAACTTTACTGAACTTTACTGAACTTTACTGAACTTTAATACCCTTTGTGGGGAGCAAAAGCAGAGGAGAGGCCTCTGTTCATCTTTGTTTTTTTATGGATCATGTTGGCTGGGTTAAGTGGGCTTTTGGCTCAATCCAGCAAATCACTTATTCTTTCTTGATTAAAACTTTAGCTCTTTACAACAATATCTAGCAGTTTGTCTTTCAGATTGTGTACTTCAGTGACAGTGTTTCAGCCCACAAAAGTGATATCTTCACATCTTTTTTAGAAGTGATGGTTGGAATTCAGAGACACCCCCAGATCCAGGGCTTTCTTCAAAATGAGCCATCCCCTTGTAAGCTCCACCCCTTTTGTACGTGTGACCAACGTTATCCTGTAGATTCCAAGGGATGGAGCTTGCATCATGATGATGCAATGCTGCTTTCATCATTTTTTTTCTTTTTGTAGACATTTCTGGGTTGAATATACTTCTTAATGGTATTTCTTAATCTGGGTGATATATAATTCTTAATTGACACACTGCCATTGCTCTTCAATAACTAATATGTTGCTCCAAGTGACCATTTAGAATCTGGTCTAATTATCCTATACAGATTACAAAAGCCGGATGGAAATAATAGAAGGGAAAGCAGCCGAATGAGGGGAAAAAATGGGAAAATTAAAGCCTACATTTGAAATGCTTGCTTAAAAGTGAATAAACTGATATGACCTCTCCAACTCTTAAAGCAATTCTATATTGCTGATGGAAAAATCTGCTGAACTGCTTACTGCCCCAAGGGAGAGCTTACTTTTTTTCCCCAGCAGTTAAGTAATTCCATTCCACAAAAGACTAAAGAAAAGTTGATGGATATTGTTAGTTCCTATGTAACTTTGCAACCTGGGAATTGGCATACAACAGGGATATTTAAATCATAGTTAGATAGCTCAACATCAAGAAGCACAAGGATCTTGAGAAGATGATGGTATCATATTCCAGGGAGAAATAAAAGGGGAAATGTTTTTCTATTTTCCATAACCTAATAAGACCAAGTAGCTTTCTTACAGGGGTTTTTTTTTGTGTGTATTGGAATTGCTAGTCTAGTGTAATTTATAATTTCTTGTGTAGTAATGTATGTGCTGTATCAATTACTT
This sequence comes from Bothrops alternatus, assembly GCA_034064705.1. NCBI lineage: Eukaryota > Metazoa > Chordata > Lepidosauria > Squamata > Viperidae > Bothrops > Bothrops alternatus. Next base: position 2,065,674 of record JARGCV010000051.1, on the reverse strand, counting down.
GCTAGGAACCTTGCACGTTCATTAGTGAACCAGAAAAACTGCATTAAGTTGACGGCATTCAGCAGATTTTCCTGGAAAGATAAACAATAGCAAGAGTATATAGGTTCACTATTAATTAAACCTCGTTGTCTTATTAGGCTGGGTGTAGGTGCTTTCTCACCTTTAGTCCGGAAATCTTGATTTCATAGTCAGGTTTGATACCGGTAGATCTTTTCCAAGTGATTGCTCTTCCTTGTTTAGAGTCAGAAAGTTTAGAATTAAATTTGGCAAATGCTAGACCCAAGATTTGAGATCTGATAGAAACAATTAAATGCAGATGTTACTCAACTTACAACCATAATTGGTTCCTAATTGAGCTGAAAGTACCCTTGTAAGTCATGCCAGTCATTAAGAGATATACAAAATAACCTTTATTGTCATTTTCTTTTACCACTGGCACACATTAAAAATGAAATTCTGTTGCCTGCTCTCAAAAGTATACATATACATAACACACATATAGACATACATATGCATATACCTACAACCTTACATATAAATGCCTATAAATATTAATCACTGTCTTCACTGTCTTCATAAATATTAAGCAGGTCTTCCTGTGACGCCTGATTTTATGACATTTTAATGGCAGTCATTAAGCGAATTCATGGTCATTAAGCAAATAGCACAGCCATTAAGTGAACCCATTGTCTGCCATTGGCTATTTTGCCAGGAAGTAAACTCCAGTTTCCAGCAAAAAAAAATGTAAATTGTGAGATGCTGCAAAAGGCCGTAAAATGCAGGCCGGTAGCTGAGTGCCCAAAATGCAGTTAAGTGGCCGCAGGAGGGAACGGAAAAATGGCCATCGGAATTTTGAATTGGGTTGTAAGTACTTTTGAGGGAGTCTGGTCATAAATTGAGGACTACCTGTAAGTAAAGAATGGAAGTCTCCCGTGTATTTACATAGGGCATTTCAGTGACTGATCAGGCTTCTGTTCCTACATAGATTGTGTGACTAATGCAAAAGGCTGTTGGGCAATGTTCTCTTTATGATAGCTGCCATTTCAATATTGTTGAGGACGTATGCAAATGTGTTTCCTAATTGGGCAACAGCCAGTTCCAGTGAAAGTCATGATCTGTTCCAATCTCTTCATCATATACCAGAGATTTACTCCTACGGAAAAAAATGATAGGATTGCAGGCTCCCTTCTCCGTTTTGAGAGCAGATGTCACATTGTTGAGCCATGGTGGCGCAGTGGTTAGAATGTAATATTGCAGGCTAACACTGCCTACAGCCAGAAGTTCAGTGCTGACCACTCAAGGTTGACTCAGACTTCCATCCTTCCGAGGTCGGTAAAACAAGGACCCAGATTATTGCGGGCTATAGGCTTACTCTGTAAACTGCTTAGAGACGGCTGTAAAGCACTGTAAAGCGGTATAGAAGTCTAAATGCTATTGCCACTATTCCTTCTCCCACTGGATGTCTTGCAATCCAGAACTTCTTCCCCTTCCTTTCTTTCTGCATGACCCTTCTAGGAATCTGTTTTCTTCCCCACAGTTTTATCTCTAATTCTTATACCCAAGAACCGGAAAGACACTTGTCACCACAACATCTGTTCCAGGCAGTGCAAGGGAATAGTGGGCATCCTCTAATCCAGTTCCAACTGCTGAATAAAAAAAAAGACCCTTTCTTTATTTCTAGGGAACCTCAACATTGAGTACAGGTAGTCCTACTAGAGTTTCAAGTGTAATGGAGCCTGTCCATCATGGTCAAAAATTATGACAATCGTAAATTGGCTCACCCACAGGAATGACCTGATATTATGACCTTTTTTAAGCAGACACCATGGTGGTTAAGTGAACCAATAGTTCTCTGTGAGTGTGGTTTTGCGAAAAACTGGAAGTACATACTGGTTTTCAGCAAAACCATCATAAAACACAGTCTCACATGACCATGGGATGCTGCAAATAAGCCATAAATGTAGCCCAGTTGCCAAGCACCCAAAGTATAATCATGTAATTCTGTGGGAGGGATCATAACTTTAAATCTGGGTCATAAGTAACTCCAAGGAGATATGTCATAACTTCAAACAGTTGCTAAGCAACCAGTCTTAAGTCGGGGATTACCTTTACTTCCAAAATATCATGGTTAGTTTGTGAACCAGATTTTCAGTGCCTGCTTGGGTCTGTCATTTGCACTCATTTTCTATACCCCTGGCTGCTAAATTTTATTACAATTTTAATAACTTTAAGGCAGAATATTAATAAATATTATCCTGGGAATGCCAAGGGTGTTTCAACATGTTTTCATACTGAAGTCATATATCATATCACTGCTAATACCAGTTCAGCAAAAATATACTCTGCATCTGTGTCCAGTACTTGTGTGTGTGTGGTTATTTCATCACTGAGGGGAAAAAATGGGCCAACAAAAAAATGAACTAAAGCGTAATAGTGTGTGTAACTTCTATTGCTAGAAGAATGCAATTCCAGAGATACTTATTTAGAAGTAAGCCTCACAAGTAAGAGTAGCAGCTATTGTAATATTTAATCACTTTTATTTCAACTAATAACTATCACTGAAGGAAGATAAAAAAATATTGCATTTATAAAATCTACTTATTCAGTGTATGATAATAAAATACATGCAAACTACAAATTTACAAAAGATTGACATGTGCCATTGATTAGATTACTAACCAATGTAACGATAGTTAATAGCACGTAGCAAATATTTCAATACTCTTGGCTTCAAACACAACCAAAAATAAATTAAGACTAAAATACGGTATACTAAAATATAAATAGTAACAGAAACAGGGCATATTTGCCCCCAATTATATACTGAAACAAACAGAGATTGCTTTAACCTTTCTTCCTTACCAGGAGGGTCTCAGAAATGCTGATTTGTAGCAGGTAGCAAGAGGACCATAGGAAGAGATTAAATCATTATTATTTTCTTTTGAAGACATCTATTATACAAAGATTTAGGAAGTAGAAATCCACATCTCATGGGAAATAATTTTTTTTAGAGAGCACTTTGCCGCAACCCTATTGCAGCTAGATTGAGGGAGAAAAGGGACCTTGTCATACCTGAACGCCTTTTCTCAGCATGATGATAGAGAATCCACCAATGAGTTCTGCTTGTCTTCTACCCGTAGACTCAGCCAAATTTTTGCTCCGCCTCTCCTCCTGAGTCTTGACTTTCCCAGTCTTGACTGAGGCGAAAGCTGTTGGCTATGTAATCTTGTGTTGGCTCAATCCTCTCCCAGCACAGGACCTGACTGACCCTAAGGGTGGGAGTGGATTCTCCATCGTCATGCTGAGAAAAGGCGTTCAGGTAAGACAACACCCCTTCTCCAGCATGACGACTGGAGAATCCACCAATGGGACATACCAAAGCCTCCCTGTCCCTATGGGCGGGGGTCAGTCTGGGTCTGTGTCCCACTCTTTAAAACTACACTCTGGAGGACCCTCCTGCCGAAGGAGGCCTCCACAGATGCGAATCTATCTAACTTTTAGTGTCTTATAAAGGGGGAAGGTGATGCCCATGTAGCCGCCCTGCATATCTCCTCAATCGGTGTCTGAGTCGCCCAGGCTGCTGAGGTGGCAACGCTGCGAGTGGAGTGTGCAGTGATTTGTCTGGGGACTGCTAACGATTGTCCCCTGTATGCCTCTGCTATGCACCTTCTAATCCATCTTCCGATTGTGGAAGCTGTGACCCTTTGACCTCTTGTGTGAGAGTGGAAGGAGACGAACAGGGCTTCCAACTTGCGGAAGGGTGCCGTCCGTTTAATGTATCATCTTAAAGCCCTGCGAAGTCTAAGGTGTGCCACTTGTGCTCCAATTCATGGGAGGGCTTGGGGCAAAAGTCTGGTAGCACTACCTCCTGTGTTCTGTGAAACAGGGAATTGACCTTGGGGATGAAGGAAGGGTCCAAATGTAGGACCACCCTGTCCAAGTGGAAGATACACAGATCCTCTCTAACTGATAGTGCTGCCAACTCTGAAATGCATCTAGCTGAGGTAACAGCGACCAGAAAGACAACCTTAAGGGTCAAGTATTGTAAGGCGCAGGTCCGAACTGGTTCAAATGTGGGTAAGGTAATTGCCTGTAGGACCTTAGACAGATCCCAGGAGGGATATCTGTGGACCGCGGGTGGACTGTCGTTTGTTGCGCCTTTAATGAAGGATCGTACCACTGGATGCCTGGCCAGTGGTTCAGAGTTGCCATAGGAAAGAATGGTAGATAAAGCAGCCACCTGTCTGCGAATTGTGTTGGGCGCTAGTCTCCTATCCGGGCCCTCTGCTAGGTAGTCTAAGATCCTTGGAATCAAATTACTAAAGGGGTCTAGCTGCTGCTTTGTGCACCAGCTGCAATAATTTCTCCACATGGAGTTATAGATTCTGTTAGTTGTAGGCCTTCTAGAGGCCTGGATTGCCCTGATGACTCTTTGTGAAAAGGTCTCCTCCTCTAGGATGCTCTGTTCAAGTGCCAGGCGGCTAATTGGAGCCATTGTGGCTCTGGATGAAGTAGAGCCCCCTGGTTGAGGGAGATTTGATTGTGTGGAATCCTCCACGGTGGGGATGTAGAAAGACTTACGAGGTCTGCAAACCATGGCCGTCTTGGCCAATGTGGTGCAGTGAGAATTATCTCTGCTTGTTCCTGCAATATCTTTCTGATGGTTGCTTGTATCAGAGGAAGTGGTGGGAACGCGTATAGCAGCCCCTCCAGCCAGTGACCTCGAAGTGCATCTGCTCTCTCTGCCCCTGGTGATGGAAAGCGGGAGAAGAACCTTGGGAACTGAGCATTCTTGGGGCTGGCAAATAGGTCCAGCACTGCGTGGCCGAATCTCTCTGATGCTTCCCTGAAAAGAGCAGGGTGCAGACTCCACTCTGAGTGGTCTATCATCGCCCTGCTTAGGAAGTCTGCCTGATGATTTGCTTCTCCTGATATGTGCTCGGCCTTGAGGGGGGCTAGGTTCCTTTCTGCCCAGGTTCCCAGCACCTGTGCTTCAGTCATGAAAGCCCTGGATCGTGTGCCCCCCTATTGATTGACATGGGCTTTGGCCGCCACATCCGTGAGAACCAGGTCGTGCTGATCCGCTATTGTGTTGTGAAGATGGCGAAGGGCCAGGTGAATGGCTCTGAGCTCTAACCAGTTTATGTTGTGTTTTAGGTCCCCCCTTGACCATTGACCCTCTTTCAGCTATGATTGTAGGTGTGCTTCCCAGATGCATAGACTGGCGTCTGTGGTCAGAGTGACCTGGTCGGTCTTTTTGAACAAGTGTCCCTTTCTGAGCGCTGGAGAAAGCCCACCACTGGAGGGACTTCAGGACCCCTGGTGGTATCCTTACTCTTCGGTTGGATGAGCTCATTCTCCTCTTTTGAAATGGGAGTAGGAACCACTGCAGATCTCTGGAGTGTAGTCATGCCCAGGGCACGATTGCAAGGCATGAAATCATCTTTCCTAGTAATTGGGAGAGTGTGGCCAGTGTTGTGGTTCGCTTCTTTCGAACCAATTTGACCATGGTTCGAATGCTGCCTTGGCGATCTCGAGAGAGGTAGACCCTGCACTGTAGTGTGTCTATCACAGTTCCCAGATGTAAAAGACGGGTCAATGGGACCGTCTGACTCTTTTGGAAATTTACTGAGAAACCATGTTCCTGAAGGGTTGTTAGGGTCAGTGCTAGGTCTGACTGTGCTATCTGAACTGACGAAGATTGGATGAGAATGTCATCCAGATAACATTGAATGTACTCAGGAATTGTTTGCAGATGTGCCGTGAGTGTTGCCAGTACCTTTCTGAATACTCTGGGAGCTGAAGAAAGTCCAAAAGGCAGGGCCCTGTATTGAAAATGCTGCCCTGTGTGGCAGAATCTGAGAAACCTCCAGTGTTCCGGAAGTATGGGAATGTGTAAGTAGGCCTCCATCAGATCTATGGACGTCAGAAGGTCTCCCTTTCTGATGCTTGCTAATATTGACTGTAGGATTTGCATTTTGAACTTTCTGTAAGCCAAGTGTCTGTTGAGGCTTTTTAAGTTGGGTAGGATTGCTCTCCACCCCACCCCCCCGAACTCTTTGGGACTATGAACAAGATGGAATAGAATCCCTGTCCCTGCTGATCCTTCTCTACTGGTTCTATGGCCTGGGTGTCCAGTATATGCTGGATGGCCTCCTTTATAAGGTTCCTTTTGGTTAGATACTTTGGAGATGGACAAGGAATGAAGCGGTTCGGGGGTGATGAAATGAATTCTAGTGAGAGACCGAATCTGACGGTATTTAGGACCCAAAGGTCCATGGTAGTGGCTTGCCATTTGGGAGCGAAGAGAGTTAGCCTGCCACCAATGGGGGAGTCCTCCCTGCCGTCACTTGGATCTTCGGTAGGGGCAACCTCCCGCTCCCCGAAAGGGCCGCTTTGATTGGAATTGTTGTCTGAACCTTTCCCTGTTGCTGGTTCTCTCACCCTGTCGGTCTGACCTAGGCTGATAGGGGCAAGAAAAGGAACCTTGTTCTGTGCCTGTGTCAGATCGAAAGGACAATCTGTGGTAGTAGGAGGAGACTCTCCTCTTTGTTCTCCTTGTCAGGTGTGCCAGAATCTTGCGTTTATCCTTGTTCTCTATCAGATAAGGATCAAGGGCTTCACCAAAAAGACGGCCACCCTTGTAGGGTGCTGCCGCCAGCCACCACTTTGCCTTCATGTTGGCTCTCCACTGTTTGAGCCACAGCAATCTGCGTGCTCCAATGTTGTACGCTATTGCCCTAGCAGAATAGTTTGATACATGCAAGGATGAATCTGACATGAACTCTGCTGCCGCCACTAACCTTCTTAAGTTCTGGTGGGTTCTCTCCTCCTCCGGTGAGATACTCGCCTGGAGTTGGCGCAGCCAGAGTATTGAAGTCCTAGTGAAAAAGGATGTAGAGATGGCTGCCTTGATTGCCCACGCCAAGGCCTGGTGTACCCTGCGGAAGGTGAGGTCCATCTTCTTATCTTCTGATTTCAGGGCCTCCGCCGCATCCCTGGGTATTGTGGATGGAGAAAAAAGAGCAGCTATGGGTTCATCTATTGTCGGAACCTCTATTACCTCCGACAGTGCCGGATCTATGTTGAACATTTTCTTGTCTGTCCCCCCCATTGGGAGGAAAGACCCCGGTGCCCCCATGTTATTCTGAACTGAATCAAAGAAGAGAGGGGGACAGGGGATAAATTGTTGTTGTAAATGGGCTGTGAAAACACCTCGTTGTTTGTTACCTGACTAGTTAGGGTCCCTTCTGAGGAAGCAAAGGTCTCTCGATCTTCACGGTGCTGCTGGCCTTGTGAAGCAGGGGTTTGAATAGAGATGGGTTAAAGAGGCCCACGAATGGTGGAGGATCTGGGGATATATCCTCTTCCTCTGACAGCCCCTGATCCGTCAGCTCATGGTCCTCCGCAGGAGACCTCCTGCTTCTGGAGGACCGGGAGGGGGAAATTGAGTCCTGATACACAGAGGCTTTCTCTTGGGAAAGGCGGAAGCCACCCTTTGAAGCCACAGACCCTGTTCTGGAGCGATGGTGTCTTGAAGAGGCCATGGCCTGAGCGACGGCCTGAGATATCAGGGATTGTAAGTGTTCTGATGACACTGCTCCATGATTGTCTGAAATACGGGTGCCTCTTTCCGTCCCCGGACCTCCAGGCTCCTCACATAGGGGAGATCCGCTCCCCTGCTCCATGTCAGCCTCTGCTTCCAGAGGTTCCTGACTAGGCCTTCTCGGGCCAAATATTTCCTCCTCTTTGTAACTAGATGGTTCTAGTCCCTCCTCCACTGAGGTTTGCCTCTTCTCAGCTCTAGAAAACTTTTTTCCAGAGCTTGGTGACGACGTTTGGCCTCCCTATCCGCTGTCTTAGAAGGTCTTTTACCAGATATTGCCCTGGCTTTGATCCTGCCAGCCGCCTCCTGCTTGGATGATTTTTGCCTCTTACGATCAGGGGGGGCTAATTGAGGCTTCCTGTTCTGACTGGATAGTGTTTGTGTTTGCCATTTATCAATGGGATATATCCCGATGCAAGTCTGAGAGAGAGAGGCTTTGTGAATTGTAGTCCTGGGATGCTCTGGACTGAACCTTGCAGTTATTTTATTTATTTATTTATTTATTTATTTATTTATTTATTTTCCAATATTTAATGTTTAATATTATTGGATGGAGGCTAGGGATAGTGGAGGAAGAGTCTCTCCTTGAATAGATTTCCTCAGCTCGGCTGAGTCCCCCGAGCTCGTTAGAAGCCTCCTTGCTCTCTGCCTGCTGGCTGAGCTCCAGGAAAAAAAACCTAGAAGCCTCCTTGTACTCCGCCTGCTGGCGGAACTCCAGGAAAACAAAAGAAAGGCAGGCGGCTATTTAAAACTCCCTGCCGACCAGCTGAGCTTCAGCAAGAGAGAGATGGAAGCCGCGGGAGCCCTGGTGCTCACCGCGGATCAGCTGGACTAAAAGGTAGAGCTGCAGGAGATCTGAGCTTCGGTAGGCTTCGGGGACCAGTTCGTTGTCCGCGGGCCAGCTGGGCTTCCATGGATCAGCTAAGCTTCGAGGAATCCCGGTCCCTGTGACTGCTTAGATTTTAAAAATCCTTGCTGTTCCAAAAGGAGGGGAACTCAGGCAATCCCTGTAGATTGGAGGTGTGGAGGGGAAAGGGGGATGGTGGTGGTGGTGGGGAATCTTCCCTTGGTCCTGGAGCCCATGCGGAGCCAAAATGGCATCCGGCTCTTTGTTCACCTTCTGGGATCGGCTGTCTTAAAGGCAAGCCTCATGGCTGCGCTGTAATTTGCCACAATTAATTTGCCACAATGAAAAAGGCAGTGCGGGGTGAATCTCTGATTGTCCTTCGCTCCCCCCCCCTTTGGGTGAAATTAATAGAAGAATATGACCTGATTTAAAGTCCTTTAAGTCTGGAGCCAAGAAAAACCTGTCTGTCCTGGCTTGAGACTAAGTGAAGACTGGGAAAGGGGCGTCTCAGGAGGAGAGGCGGAGCAAAAATTTGGCTGACTTAGTCTACGGGCAGAAGACAAGCAGAACCCATTGGTGGATTCTCCACTCATCATGCTGGAGAAGGGATAATGAATCTGACATGCCTATTGTTGTGACAAGAACCTAACAACCTATTTCAGCGTCCACTAGAGTTAAGTCCCATGAACAGCCATCTTTTTCATTCAGTTTCTCAGATATTAGCAAACCTTCTACTAATTTTCCTAGCCCAAAGCTAGAAATATTTCAAATCTCTGCAGAATGAAACCTATTTTTTTTTAATTAAAAAAAGCCATTACATTCTGATTCTGTGCTAAAGCAGATAAATTTAACCATGGTTCAATGAATAAAGTACTGGCCAGGTACATACAACATGCTAAGCCATAAAGCTGGTTTCCGAATCATGGCTGGTTTCATAGGACATGCTTATAACAGAATAACAGAGTTGGAAGGGATCTTGGAGATCTTCTAGTCCAACCCTCTGCTCAGGCTGGAAATCCTATACCATTTCAGACAAATAGTTGTCCAATCGCTTCCTAAAAACTTCCAGTGTTGGAGCACCCACAACTTCTGGAGGCAAATCGTTCCACTGATTAATTGTTCAGAACCTGAGACCTTGGGTGTCCCTAGTGGATAATGGCAGATGCTCTACATCACGGGTGTCAAGCTCACGATGTCACACGATGTGATGTATCACAACTTTTTTCCCATTGCCGGCAATGGGGTGGGTGCAGTTTTGGCATGATGCATCCGGCCTGTGGGCTGGCAGTTGACACCCCTGTTCTACCTGTGTAATGATTGCTGTTTAACCAGGCTATGTGGTTGGCTTTCATTTAAGGTAGTGAGCAAACTCAGAAAAGGGGAAGCATTTAATCATGATAAACTTTGAGAGGAGACATATTCATCTACTGAAAGACCCTTGAGTGAATATTAGAACATTTCCTCCAGGAAGAACCACCATTTCACGGGAATACATGAAGGCAGGATAGAATCAAAACTGATGCTATTTCATTTTGACTTTGCTCTTTTATCACATTAACTATTCAATTTTGCCACAACAGTTAGATATGTCTGGAGGCTCACCTAAAGAGGTTAAAAGCTAGATCAGGGGCAGTGCTTGCCATACTTCTTTGGGCTAGCACAGTCAAAAGAAAAGAATGGCAAAACTGCACCAGGTTTGTCCTGTTCAAATAGGCTTCATCCACTTGGAGAGGACTGCGAAGTCCATCTGGTCCTGCTGAAAGAAGAAAGAAAAGCATTAATAGCTGCTTGCTATTTTCCCAGGATCAATCAGTAAGTGCAGGGAAGCACAGAGCTAACCTTAAGAAAGCAATGCAAAAGTCCTTAAGGGAATTGTTAAGAGAAACTAAATGACAAAATAAGTGACAACTCACCAACGTCCACAATTCGGCCCTGGAAAAGGAGGGACATGAAAAAGAGATTTGAAATAATCTGCCTTGATTCACTCTGGTACAGGAGGAACAGAGAGAAACTCTAGCAGGTTTTCAAGCGTCTGCTTTTATATCCAGCAACGATAAAGTAACCTTCCTGTACAGATAGTCGTCAGCATAAAACTGGGACCAGGACTTCCATTGCTAAACAAGGCCATTATTAAGTGAGTCACACCTGATTTTTATGACCTTTTTTGGTATGGTCACTAAGCAAATCAGTGTGGTCTTTAAGTGAAGCACACGGTCATTAAGCAAATTTGGCTTCCTCCATTGTCTTTGCTTTTGGAAGCTGATTGGAAAGAGCACAAGTAGCAATCACATCCTGGGACACAGCAACCGTCATAAATCCATGTCCGGCCCAAATTTTCATTACACAAATCAGTCATAAGTCACTTTTTTCAGTGCCATTGTAACTTTGAATGGTCGCTAGATGGTTGTAAGTCGAGGATTACTTGTAACCTTTATGGTGCCTGTTTCCTAACTTAGCTTATCTCAAAGGACTGACAGCAGGAGAGTTGGCTCTTTCCAAAAGGAAGTTCTTGTTTAGATCCAACATAAACAAAAAGCAATCTGAGCTTAATTGCTTTTATTCCTAAAGTAAGGTTCTAGCACACACTCCTCACCTGTACCTGTCTACCTCTCCAGAGATGTTTGACTTGTGCGAGTGCTGTGTGGGAAGTCAGCCCCCCAGAGAAGGAAATATTAAAAGGGCAGAAAAATATATTTCCTCAAAGGATCTTAAAGAGGCAGAAAAGCATGCCCAGTTTTTTTTCTTAATATCCCCAAGTCTCCCTCCCCCAAGCAGAAACCAACTCCGTAGAAATGCAGATGTAAACCATTCAGGAAGGTTGAAGCTAGAAGATTAAGAAGACAAAGACACCTATAATCTACATACCCCACCCAAACTCTAAGACGGGACATAATAGGATTACCCCACAGATGCCAAAGGGGCACACTCAGACTCAGGTCAAAATACATGACACAGGAAATACAAAGCCTCAAACAGGAACAGGAAACAACCTCAAGAGCCCCAGAAGGTATAAAAACCCACTCCCTATATGTGCTCTCTCTCTCTTCTTCCAGAGTCATCTTTCTGTCTGGCTGTCCTCTTTAATAAACTGCAACCTTCTTTCTAAAGCAGTCGCCATGTTGTTTATTCCCAGCTTGGACTGAACCACGATGAAGACTTTTCCTTCAACAGCTGTATTCTGCAATAGTAATTCTTTGGTGAAATTGCTCTTTAAAATCCATCTTTGCAACTGATGTGCTCCACTTTCAGAGAACTGAAGCTCAGTCCTGCTGCTTTGCAAGGGAACTACACTGCCAATAATTAGTGATATGGTGCAGACCTCATTCAGATGGAAAAATACACATTGCTTAGAGCAACAGCTGTTGCCCCTTCTTTCTTCTTTTTTTTTCCACTGCAGCCCCAGCCAGGAGTCAAGAAGGAACAAAAGTCTTTTGTTCCCAGATAGCAGCTGTCCCTCCCTTCATTTGCACACTACACTGCAGAGAGAAGGGGGCAGACACAGACTCCCCTTCCCACCTGCAGCAAAGACATGTGTAAGGAAAAGGGAGGAAGTGACTGAGAATTGGGAGTCATGGGCCTCTCCTAAAGCTTCTGTGGTTGTAAACCTGCTCCAGTAATGTTTCCTGTTTGCTGCATTAGCAAGCAGTTAAATGAAATAAGTGTTTACGATACAAAGACAGGCATTCACATGTATATGGCCATCCTGAGAAAGGAAGGAGCTTGCAAAAAATACACACGTGCGCACAAACACACACACACTTGTGTACATGCACACAAAAATACCCATTATATCCATTTCATTCTGTTAGTATCTCAAGCATTGGAGTCTGCAGCTAGCTACAGTGATAACAAATTGAAAAAAAAAACAGGATGATATCACAAGTTCCAGCCTTTTGTACTTACATTATGATGCTATGCTAAGTATGTAAGAGGCTAAGTTTATATTATGACATCACAGTGCATACTTTCTCTCTCCCCTCTTCTCCCCACCCATCCTGTGGATATCAAAGGGCAATTTTCAGTATTGCTGTGCTCAGTATGACAGGTTTTGTTGAATGAGAAATCAACTCAAATAAAGCTTTGCAGATGGCCTAAATAGGAATTGCCATCTAGGGGTCAAGGATAAAATAATACGTATTATTGCGAGTTTATTTTCCATCTGCTTTCTAGGCAAGCAACATCTCTCTTGAAGCCCCTTACATTTTAGTTGAGGTTCTGATTGAGTTTTACATTTTTTTCTCAAATCATTCAGCCAGGTAAAGTACTTTGGCGGTGCGTCAGAAGTAGAAAAGTTAGATGCCTCAAAGTTCTTTTGAAGAGTTTCATCTGTCGGAACCATGACATTGACTATGTTGAAAACCTGGGTGCAATTTTTCTCAGATTTTTATCACAATTGACTGGGAAATTGCTAATTATGTGTCATATATGGTTACATTTTTTGTGTAGTCAATAATCAGGTTGCCCTTCTGGAGATGGAACAGGTAGCTTCTGTCTGTTCCATTTCCTTGTTGCCTTCAGCAGATCTGCAGAACTCTGGCTGTCCACTGTGATTTAGGTGACAGATGCAGAAGAAGCAAACCTCTGTATTTATCAGATGATGTCATCAGCAGAAGATGACCTTTAAGTAACCTGGGCTCCCTTAGTTGCTGAAGATATTAAAGTTGGCAAGTATATGACTTCACTATTTAGTTCAAAAGTTCAGAATGGATCTCAGAAGTTCTCGTTTGAGAAGAATAGGACAGGGTCACAGGAAGATACAACCAGTTATTGCTTAGCTTCAAGCTCACACTTTGTATATAACTTAACATTTGCTGGGAGCAAATGGAAGAGATCCATTCCAATTTAGGAAGGGTACAAGACATACAAAGAGACTATTCTTTGTAGTGAACCAGCTGCCCTAGAAATTCTCTCTGTCTCTGTCTCTGTCTCTGTCTCTGTCTCTCTCTCTCTCTCTCTCTCTCTCTCTCTCTCTCTCTCTCTCTCTCTCTCTCTCTCTCACACACACACACACACACACACAAACACACACACACATACTCACACTCACTCACTGGAATGTGAAGAAGCAGAATAGAAAGAGTATAGATGCTTTGAATGTTGGTGTTGGAGAAGACTCCTGAGAATACTATGAGTAGCCAAGAAAATAAATAAAGAGATACTAGAACAAATCAGTTTAAAGTTTTCACTTCAGGTACAAATGGCTATGCTCCAACTTTCATATTTTGAGTACATTATGTGAAGACCTACTGTAGCTTTCTTGAGAAATCCATAATGTTGGGAAAGGTAGATGAATTAAAAATTAGGATGACCAGCAACGAAGTGGATGGATGGGTGCCTTGTCGGAAGACCTGAAAGGCCAGGTTGAGGACAGATCATTCTGGAGAAAATCTATCTACATGGTGGCTAATAGCCAATGCTGACTTAATTATATGTAATCAATCAATCATATTTATATTTCATCTGAATAGAATATGCCTTCCTATTTTAATTTTCTTTTAAGCAGAATAAAAGGAATATACAGAAACCATCAGCAATGTGATTCTTTCTTTCTTTCTTTTAGTACTTCTCTAAACCTGCAAGGTCAGTGCTCAAAGCTCCTGGGGTTAATGGAGTGAAAGTTTAATGTTGTGGAAAGCACAGGGTTGAGGACAAATGCCATTGAACATGGCCATCTGCAAAAGAGAGTGGCATCATTTTTTTTTAACTTTCACATCTTTTGGCAAAATTCTTCAGATTCACCCATCTTCACATCACTGCTGAGAAACATGACTTAACAATGTGATAAGGATTGAAGGAAGAGTGGGGAGAGGGGAGAATGCTAACTGTGGTTTGATCAAGAGACCAGGCTGTACTTTCTTGATCTGAACTAAGTGCATATGCATGTGGGGTTGCATCACAGAGTACCAAAGCAAAACTGCTTTCATAATATTGCATGCAAGTATAAATTGACAAGGTTATCTAGATGGTACAATGGTACCATATTTTAGAAAGCATGGACTGGGTTTCAATAGTTTCTGGGAGTCTAAGAAACTATAGGAGAAAGAATGGCAGAATCTGGGAGCAGAATGAAAAGGGGAATCAGCCTAGAATCATTATGTAGGCACAACAAACTAAATCCAAACTCCCTCAAGTGCATAACTCTAACCAGGTGTTGATTGTTAGTTGAAAAAATTCCTGTGCATAGACTTTAGCAATAAATCAGTTTAATTGAACCTTTTGCACCTCATAGAAAACAGCCTTAAAGCAACTAAGACCAAATATTCCACCAATCAAGCATTATATCATTACTCTGATTTGTATTAAGCTAGGATTCCTTGCTAAGTTCAAATCAGAGAATATGGGATTGGTATAGGGCAACAAAGCAATAATGTAAATTTTAAATCTGTAATTGTTTTCCCAAGTCATGTGATTCATTTTAAGACAAACTACCATATACGTTTTAATTGCTCTGCAGTATCAGATAAATGTTTCGATCTAATGGAAAAGCAATTGAGGTTACCAAATGCATGTTTTTTGAAGTGTCATTCTAAGATTATGGTAAGCAAGTTTGGAATTAAGTTAGCTGATGAGTGTCAACATTTATTAAGCAGTATAAGAGGAAACCTTGCAAAACCAAAAATCCCTGGGAGAAGGTGAGGAAGAGATAAAGAGAATCAGGATTTTTCATACTAACTTCCTGATTTAAGATATAATTTAAAATTCTTTAAAAGAGTTTACAGCTGGGAGATTCAAACTAATCAGTGTATCAATCTGTTTTTGTACTGTGACAGATTTGAAACTAGTTATATTTAAATAATTTTGCAACCTAAATAAAACCAATGAAAGCAAATTCAGTTTCTCTGCCAAGTAAATGGCATCCTTGACATCTAACATACTTGCAATAGATGTTACAGAACAGTAAGACTTTTTTTGAAGATAGTATAATGCCTATAAATTTTAAGAAGTTCTTTATGTTTACAAATGTTGATAAACATTTGGTAAGATTTTCAATAAAGTTACATTTGCAATAAGAGCATTTTCATGTCAGAATTTGCTTTCCTGAAATTTATTCAGAATTCAGTAATTTCTTATGACTGGATCTTGGCTGTTTCATTCCCCCTCCCCCCAAAAAATATCTAAGTTCTTTATGTATTGTTGTGATTTCTAGTGCTAACATCTGATTAAATGAGCTGTGCTTCGTATGCCTTTTAATAAAATTGTTCAGTCTGCAATGATGCTATCAGAGTTTTCCCTGATTTTTTGGCTTACATAGATGATCACACCCTTCTGCATGGGGTGTTATTTTGTGCATGTTGAAAAGAAAACGTATGTGTGAATCAGTATTTGATGAACATTTTTTGAGCGTGATTCCATAAAATCAGTTGTTTTTTCAAGAGGTTGTTACTGATATGATTAGCAACACATTTGCTGCATGTTCAGCTCAGGAATTCAACAAAGAAGTTGGCACTTACCTAGAAAAATGTACTGCATTTGATTTTCTTATTTTTGTATTTCTCCACGTAAATCACATTGAGGAGGAAAATGTCCCTTGGTTGGTGATAACTGTAGTTTAGACTTATTGTAAACACCCCAGATGGTTCATAAAATCCTTTTCAAATGCCATCTGTCAGGCATGTGTCCAGCCAGCAGCCCATCATTTTGCTACAAGACAAGAAAAGGTGGGGATTCCTTTACCCCTTGTTTCCCTTAGTTTGTTTCTGAATCTCAGTTGGGAAGGTTTTGCTTTGAAGCAAAAAGCCAGGAGCGATCATTGCTCTACAGAACCCATGCAAAACATGGATGCTTGTAGCTTGGTTAGTTCCATGGAACATGAAATGACACAGTGCCACTGATCCTGTATCTTAAAGTTACACCATGGCCTTGCAGTAAGTTGCCTGTTTCTTGGCAAAAAAGGCATGCCTGGAGCACAAATAAAATTGAAAGAAGGTTAATCAGTGGACCTATAGCTGAGTCACTGCTGAGAGCTTGGGAAGAACAGTGGGGCTGATACAAACCAGCCCATTTGATGCAGTCAGATGTGTTTGGAACAAAAGGAATATTACTAAAAGTCGCATTTGTATAGAATTCAAAGCATTACAGCTGCGTGTCAGTCATGGGATATCTCTTTTCCTTAATATAAATAAGATACCGATTTATTTTCTCCTCGGCGAGCCTCCAAGGATACAGGAACTGTGTTTTGAAGAGATACTCAGAATAAAGTACAGTGAATTACCTCCACCCGGAGAAAGTTAAATCTGCATCACTCAAAGTGCTTAATGTTCAATCTTTATTGATTTTATCAAGATTATGAGAAACAGCTCTTCCCCACCCCATCACACTCTTGCTTTATGCAAGTATTATCCTATTCAGGAAAGTTTTGTGAAATTAATTCGTATTTCCCTGTATAAGTAGGTTAGGTATTTGAGAGGAATGAAAAAGTATAGGTAAACTGAAAAATATTTCTATTTAGCATGTTCCTGGTACTTAGAGAGAAAAAAGAGTTAGACTATTGCAGAAATAGAAGATGCACAAAACAGTGCTCCTTGGAGGATGTCAGGGTTAAGAATGTGATTATATTATGGAAATAAGCGCATGTTATAGAATGATTCCAGTAAAAGAACCAGTAGTGCTGTTACATCAGTGACCAATCAAATAGAAAGGACATTGTGTGAAATAATTTCTAGAGGGAAAATTACCCTCTCCTCTCCCCTCCTCTGCTCTCTCCTCCCCTCCCTTCCCCTTCTCTCCCCTCCCCTCGCCTTCCCTTTCCCTTTCCCTTTCCCTCCCCTCCTCTATTCTATTCCCTATCCTCCTCTCCTCTCTACCTTCTCCTCTCTCCAATCCCCCTCTCCTCTCACCTCTCCTCCCCTCCTCCTCCCTCTCCCCCTCCCCTCCTCCCTTCTATCCCCTATCCTCCTCTCCTCTCTACCTTCTCCTCTCCTCCCTTCTCTTTCCCATCCCCCTCTCTCTCCCCTCCTCATCCCCCTCTCCCCCCTTTCCCTCTCATCTCACAAGCAGAGAGCAGAGCAAATGAAATAGTGATAGTTATCCATACTTGGGCACAGTGGTGCTCCTTTAAACTCTGTTGGCTTCTCTACATTGTCTATTTTCCACTGAAAATCCCACCTGCCCTTGCCTCCACTACTGTTTCCCTTAGCATCATACTACAATATTTGTTTCTTTCTGATAGTACTCTTGTAACATCAATACTCACCCTGTTCTGTTTTTTTCTTTACCTAGGCACAACACGTCCTCCAAGGGAAGGAGAAGTGCCTGGTGTGGACTATAACTTTCTAAGCGTACAAGAGTTTCGTGAACTTGAAAAAAGCGGAACTCTTCTTGAAGTAGGAACCTATGAAGGTATGCTCTGAGACACCTGAATATTGAAAGAGCTCCTGAAGTATTTTGGGAAAGTTTAAGATTGAATTATGACACTCCTGAGATATTTTGTAGGGGGAAAAAAAAATCTTACCTGTCAAAGTAGATCTTTACTACAGCCCCAAAAATCAGCAATAGAAAGAATCCATTAGAGTTTACATTATGCATTAAAGCTAGTTGCCTACAAAAATACATAACTGCATATTTTCATATATTGGTGAACTTTATGTCAATCAGAGCTGGAGGGGACCTTGAGTCCCATCGCCTGCTCAAGCAGGAAACCCTATACCATTTCAGACAAGTGGCTGTCCAGTCTCTTCTTAAAAACTTCCAGTGAGGAAGCACCCACAACTTCTGAAGGCAAGCTGTTCCATTGGTTAATTGTTCTCACTGTTTAGGAAGTTACTCCTTAATTCCAGGTTGCTTCCCTCCTTGATTAGTCGACATCCATTGTTTCTTGTTTTCCTTTCTGGTGCTTTGGAAAATAAGTTGACCTCCCTCTTTGTGGCAGCCCCTCAAATACTGGAATACTGCTATCATGTCACTCCTAGTCCTTATTTTCTCTAATCTAGCCATACAGAGTTGCTGCAATCATTCTTCATATGTTTTAGTTTCCAGGCCTTTAATCAACTTAGTTGCTCTTCTCTGCATTTTTTCCAAAGTCTCCACATCTTTTTTCTAATGTGGGAACCAAAACTGGATGCAGTATTCCAGGTGGGGTCTTACTAAGGTTTTATAAAGCGGTTGTATTAATTAGCTTTTTTTGGCTACTGCTGCACACTGCTGGCTCATATTTAAGTCATCATCCACTAGGACAAGGGTACCCAACCCCTGGTCCATGGACCAGTACTGGGCTGTGGCATGCCAGCAACTGGGTCACACAAACAAGCAAAGCCCCATCTGCAGGATGCAGGCAGCATACAAAACTACACCCCCTCCGAGACCCAGGCGACACAGTATTGAATAACTGGAGGTTGTATAAATATTTATAGAAGTATTTATTTATTTATTTGTTTGTTTGTTTGTTTGTTTGTTTCGATTTCTATGCCGCCCTATTCCGAAAACTCAGGGTGGCTTACAACATAATCAGTAGCATATAGAAATCAAATACATTATAAAACCCCTAAATTAAAACCAATCATCCGAAACAAACTTACAACAAACATACACTGGCTGGGGCAAGGTGTCAACTGCCCCAGGCCTGCCGGCAAAGATGTGCCTTTAACAGTTTGCGAAAGGCGGAGAGGGTGGGGGCAATACGGACCTCTGGGGGGAGTTGATTCCAGAGGGCCGGGGCCGCAACAGAGAAGGCTCTTCCCCTAGGCCCCGCCAGGCGACACTGTCTGGCTGATGGGACCTGGAGAAGGCCGACCCTGTGGGCCCTAACCGGTCGCTGGGTTTCATGCGGCAGCAGACGGTCCCGCAAGTAACCGAGATGGTTAGATAAATAGAAGTATTAATGTAAGAGAAAATTAATCTTATTGTATATAATACAGATAGGGAAATTTGGAGAGAGGAGTTGCTCGGACATTACCCCTGAATTGTATCTGAAGAGGGATAAGAGGGAAGAAAGGAGAGGAGAGAGAAAAGAGTAAAGGAGGGGAGAAGGAAGTAGGAAGGTTGGAGGAGAAGAGAAGTGGGCAGAAAGGGGAGGAGAGTGGTGAAGGAAAGAGAAGAGGAGAAGAGGGAAGTAGGGAAGAGAAGAAAGGGAGAAAGAAGGTAGAGAAGAAGGAGTGTGGATACAGTGAAAGGGGAAATGGGCGAGCAACACCAAAGGTCATGTGTATGTATTTATTTCCTTTTATTAAAAGTATTTTATATATGAATGTAAAAAGAATGTATGTTAACATCTCATAAATATCATGGTATATGTATTGGGGAGAGTTTGGAAAAATAAAAAATAAAAAATTTATTTATATATATTTATATATATATATATAGTGTTTCTTTTTTTAGATAGCACCCTGTAAACCCAAATATGGGAGGAAGAAATCATTCTTTCCTTTGCTTGTTTCAGCTCAACCCAGAGCCATCTGCAAGCACAAATATATATATATATATATGTTTTTAAAATTGTTAACAAAGAAATAAGGGATTTCTGAGATAGCTATTTCGAGTTATTTAACTCTCTTCAGTCAGAACTCACCCTTCCGGGATTCGAACCTGGGCAGTCTGCACACTAGGCAGATGCTTAAACCTCTAAGCCACAGGCTCTCTCCCGCTTTGTCAGTAATCAGGGAGGGAAGATGTGTATATAGTGTTTCTTTTTTTAGATAGCACCCTGTAAACCCAAATATGGGAGGAAGAAATCATTGAGCTGAAACAAGCAAATTTGTTTAATGACCGTTCAGAGTTATGACAGCACTGAAAAAAAAAGTGACTTCTGACTAGCTTTCACAGTTATCACCACAGCATCACCACAGTCCCCTGATCACACTTTGGGTGCTTGGCAACCGACATGTATTCATTTTAAATCTTCTTAGGGAGCTTCTGACAAGCGAAGTCAACGGGGGACGTCGGTTTTGCTTAAAGACCACACGGTTCCTTAAAAACTTCAGTGACTTGCTTAACAACCATGGCTAAAAAAAGGGGGACACAACTCATTTAACCACTGCCTTGCTTAGCGGTGGACATTTTGAGTTTCATTGTGGTCATAAGTCAAGGACTGCCTGTAATATTGGGGTTTATTTCAGCCTAATGTGTGCTGTGGTTAACAATTAACTATTGCTTCCTGTAATGTGTTTATTTGAAAATGCCTGGGTGTCTGGATAGTTGGGCACTGTGAGCCTAAATATCATTGGACTTCATTGATTTGTTAATGATGTTGCAAGCTTTTAGCTGAATTCTATGCATTCTTAATTAGAAGAAAGCTTCACAGAATCCAGTCAAATATATATCTATGTTCAGGGTCATTTTGTATTTCCCCCCCCCCCTCCTCTGCTGCTTATTTTGCTAATGTTTAAATTCTCTGAAGTTTACTTAACTTTCTTTTTAAGCTGACAAAGATTTTGCTAGTTGGAGTTTTTAGAAACAATAGCAAATAATTCTTATAATAACAAATATAAAGGCATCCTGCAAAGGCTTTCTAAATAAGAGGTTGCTATGCCAAGAGCTTATAATTGACTCATTTCTGGGTGTCTTGTAACAATCATCATAACACCTTTTCTTAGATTATCGGGAGGATGAATGGCTGTATATTAAAAAGAATTACTGAAATGTTATATTATATATTATATTTATATTATGTTATATTTATATTTATTAAATTTATATTAAATATAATATAAATGTTCCATTAAAAAGAAGAAGAGTGGTCTTTCTTACCAATTTAAGAATTATTCATCAAGTCTGTTTTCTTGCAAGTTTTATAATAGATCTTTACCCTTTTTTTTACTGCATACGGAAATTCTTCCAATCTGACTCAAAATCTTTGCAAGTATCTGTTCTTGTTAAAATAACATTTATAAATGAATGAAATTGAATGCAAATTTTCACTAAAGTGAAAATTAGTGGGGAAAAGAACTATGACCCGGGTATACATCTCATCTTGCCACTAAAAACAATTGATTCTTTTTATAGAATAACAGTTGGAAGGGACTTTGGAGGTCTTCTAGTCCAACCCCTGCTCAAGCAGGAGACCGTATACCATTTCAGACAAGTGACTGTTCTTTAAAATCTCCAGTGTTGGAATGCTTACAACTTCTGGAAGCAAGTCATTCCACTGATTAATTGTTCTCACTGTCAGGAAATTTTTCCCGACTTCTAGGTTGGTTCTCTCCTTGATTAGTTTCCATCCATTGTTTCTTGTTCTGCCTTCAGGCGCTTTGGAGAATAGATTGATTCCCTCTTCCTTGCGGCAGGCTCTCAACTGCTATCATGTCACCCCTAATCCTTCTTTTCAATAAAGTAGATGTGTAAAGAGCATTAAATAAGAAGTCCTGGCAGTTGGCCCCATCTTTTTTTTTTTTTATAAAAAATTCTTTTATTAAAACAATCAACATTGAACATAAAATCATAGTATGCATCAATCATCATAGCACCTGATATACAACACTAAGTATTAATCTTTGTAAACGTCTGGTTTGGTAAACATTTTTCACTCCTCACATCAAGCCTCAACTATACGCCTGTTACACTTTATTTGATTGGTGTTTCTCTTTTCTATAGTCTATCCACTGTTTCTAATCTATCACATATTATTCATCTCAGTATTAGTACAATCTTTTATGATCCCTAACCAAAAATCCTGAGGTAGAAGTTTAATAACCTGAGGTAAATCTTATATATGCGCTTCTGAGTTAACTTCGTCTCAGTAATAGTGCAATCTTTTATAGTCCCTAACCAGAGATCCTGAGGTAGAAGTTTCATAACCTGAGGTAGAAATTCAATCCGCTTTATCAATATTAAAGCAAACAACATTAAGCATAAGATCATATTAAGAGGCATTCGTCATAGAACATAAACATACAACATTAGGTGTTAGTTTTTGTAAACGTTTGATTTGGTAAACATTCTTCCCTCCTCACGTCGAGCCTTAACTAAACGCCAGATACATTTTGTTTGATTGGTGTTTCTCTTGTATATAGTCTATCCACTGTTTCCAGTCTGTCAAATATTGTTCATTGGAGCGATCCTTCAAGTATGCTGATATTTTCGCCAGTTGGCCCCATCTTAATGCACCTGTATCAGGGCCCCAAGCCAGCCATCAGAACCAGGTTTTAAGGCTTTTCTGGAAGTTTCCTGCCTGAGCAGGGGGTTGGACTAGAAGACCTAAAACAGTGTTTCTCAACCTTGACAATTTTAAGGCATGTGGACTTCAACTCCCAGAATTCCACAGCCAGCTTTGCTGGCTGTGGAATTCTGGGAGTTGAAGTCCACATGCCTTAAAATTGTCAAGGTTGAGAAACACTGACCTAAAAGATCCCTTCCAACTCTGTTATTCTGAGACCAGGAGTTTGGGGGCAGACTTCACCATATTGCAAAGGCCAGGAAAGAAAAGGCTCTTCTCCTGGATCCTACAGCTGAAATCCTTTGGCAGATGGGTAGGACTCTTCGGTAGAGTGAATGGGATGGGCTAACCTCATTGAGGTGAGATGGCTCCTCAGATACCCATGCCATAAAGAGCTTGAAAGGTAACGACCAGCACTTTGATTTGGACCCGGAAGCAAACATTGCTTTGAGGTCTAGTACAATAATTTAAAAATATAAATTAGCAGTATTTGTTTTATGGACTTTTACAGGGACCTTTCAATAGGAAACAGTCCTACTAAAAAAATCTTGTATTTCCATTGCTTATCTTCTGCTTCTCATCCTTTAAAAAAAAACAAACAAACTTGTAACAACACTTTGCTAGTCACAAAAATAGAAACCACAATACAAAATTGCTTAATTCTTTGTCTGTTTCATTCATTCATTACTTTTGATGAGGCGAGGAAGCTTCCTCTTCACACGTTGTGGGAACCACCACGTTATTAATTCAACGTGTTTTGAACATGGTATTTTTTTTTAATCACTAAATTACGGTGGCTGCATAAATTCCCTGCCAAATGGAAAAGGTTATGCAAACGCAGTCCTGGCTTATGAGAAGATGATGATGATGATTATTATTGTTATTATTAATTTAATTTCTATGCCGCCCTATTCCGGAGAACTCAGGGCGGCTCACAGCATAATAGAAATTACATACATATAAAAAACCCTTAAGTTAAAAAAAACAAAAAATTAAGACAACCATTGATTGGAATGACATGTAGACTTCCCCCCTCCTTCCCCCCCACCCCCCACCCCGCTTTTCTTGTGGCTTCCCAAATCGTTTGTAAAGTTGTGATGCATTTCCTTCAGGATTCCTTCTCTTTCCTGCCACCCCCTCATTTGTTCCCTTTGCTTTCAATGAATAGCCTGCAGACTAGAGGTTGATTTGTTCTACGTAAGCTTTGCTTTGACTGTTCTCATTACTTGCAGTGGGTGTGTTGTGCTAAATCATAGGGTAAGGCTTGTGTTTCTTGAGTCAATGACTGAGGTAATTTACATCATTAGGAGGTAAAAGAACAAACGGGGTGCAATTGAAGAGCTCTGGAAATCGGGATAGTTTTTTTTTTAATTAAAAAAAATCGACATACGGACAAGACCACTGGATCAGCTTGGAATAAACACTTCCAAATATTAACATAGTAAGCTATTGCAGTTAAGAGAATACCCACATTTCAATAATGACAGGCAATATTTCATAGTTAACATCAAACTGACCTACCCGGTTTTACAACCTCTCTCACAGATGATACGCAAGATGAAGGTTTCAGGCTTTATCTTTTTAGGGGAAAGAAAAAAGGATACTTTACTCTTATTAGTTAATATTCAGGGGAAAACTGGATTACAGGAAGACTTTGTAAAGGTTATCAGTGAATTATTTGTTTCTACTTGCGGTCTAAAGCATATGCACCCGTGTGAAATATTTCACAACTGCCTTGGCATTTGTTTCTCCACGTTGTGGAAAAGCCAAATGTAACCTTTAATTACAATCAGCGACTAAAACCAGATGTAAGTGACATTTTCCAAAGGACAATGTGATTTTGCTGTAATTCTTAGAAAAGGGGTACAGGTAGAGAGTAGAATTTTTTTTTAAAAAAATCCTTTCTGTACAGAAAAGGTATAATTCTTGGGAAATTATCTGTAAACATAAAAATTTGAGATGCTGTGCATAATATCTTAATATCTGGCCTAACATCCTTTTAACTGTCTATTGCAGGGGTGTCAAACTGGAAGCCACGCCCACCCCATTGCCGGCAATGGCAAAACAGTTCCAATACGTCGCATGCCGTCATGTGACGTCGCGAATTTGACATGTCTGGTCTATTGTGTTGAATGAGATAGAAAAATGTAATGTGTATAGTGTCGGTGTGTGTTAGAGGAGTTTAAGATCGTAACTAAATTGTTGGACTGAGATTAGGAAGACCCAAGTTCAAATTCCCATTCACAATGTGATTTTAAGCCTTTCGTATCGTAACTTCTCGGGTTATCTTATATTACAGAACTCACTTATATTGCCTTGCTTCCCCCTAAGATAAGCAGGATATAAATGTCCTGATAAAGGAGGTGGTCCTAAATTGGGGACTATAGATTATAAGTGACCACCCCAAACTCCATCTGCTGTTGAACTTTACCATGAAAAATAACTATGCTTGGGATGGTTTTATGTCCTAGTTATCAAAGGCTCACCAGTCCAAGACAAAGAAAGGAAATCTGAAGCCTTAAAGGTGTCCATGAACCTATGGCCTACAAAACTGGTCACGGGTCACAGATCACAATCTTCCCCACCCAACCCAGGATCACAAACTTAGAGACCTTAGAACAGAGGTCCCCAAATTTTTGGGCACCAGGGAGCAGTTCGGTGGAGAGAGCTTTTTCCACGGCCCGGAGGGTGCATGGTTTTGTGTGCTGCCTGCAACTTGTGGATGGGGCTTTGCTTGTTTGTGCAGCCCAGTTGCTGGCATGCCATGGCCCGATACTGGTCCATAGACCGGGGGTTGGGAACCCCTGTCTTAGAGCAATGATTAGTTTCAACATAAGAGTGATGATACTCTGTTTTGGATACTAAACTACCTGGAGTTGTTCTGCAGCCTTGTTAAACTGAGTGGGAGATGAATTGGAGCAGAACATGAATGATTGCACCAGTTCATGGAATGTCACCATAACAAGACTGTCAACTATTGTTTTTCATCTACATAACTGGAGACTTTTATAATGCAATTTTTTTAACGGGAGTAGCATTCCAAGGGCAGGGTGGTGGGACCAGGTAATAGGGAGGTGCTACTAAAGACAAGGAAGCAAACTGGAGGGTGGATGACATGTGTGATGTTGAGTCAGTTAGCTAATCAGCTGGTTTGCTAGGCAGCACAGTGATGGAGATGAAGAGGACTGTGGTTCCAGGCTCTTGTGGTGCTGTTCAGCGAGTGGAGGTGGCCATTGGTGTCAAATGTGCTAGGTATGCCACTGTTAAGGATCATCAATGTATTTGGCTGATAGGTACATTCAAAAATATGAGAACATGTCATGAGTGTACATACCAAATGGTTTCCATCTGGGCATACGCAATAACAGAAATATGATTTCTATGATTTCTGAAGAGGAAACTTCTCCAATCTCTGTACCTTCTACCTCAGCCATTCTCAACCTGTGGGTCGCGATCCTTTTGGGGGTCGAACTACGCTTTCACAGGGGTCACCTAAGACCATTTGAAAACACATATTTCCGATGGTCTTAGAAACCAAGACACCGCTCTTCTATCCGGCTGCTGCACTCCTCCTCCTCCGCCAGCTCCTCCGCCTCCAGGGCGCCCTTCTCCTCTGACAGCACCTGCTCCTGCTGCCGCAGCGCCATTGCGAGTGCCCCCAACGCTGCCCTGGGCTGGCTCAGTGGCCGGTCCGAGCCGAGCCAGGTCTGGGCCTCTGCTGGCGCTGCCGCTGGGCTGCTCCGCCGCTGCTGGCTGAGCTGAGCTGCAGCGCCAAGCCGGTCTCCACGCCTCCTGGTTGCCCGGCCACGCTCCACCCCCAGCCGCCCTCCACACCACGCGGAAGCCTCCCCGTGCCGCCCGGCCAGCCTCCCTTGCCATCGGAGGCTACCTCGGCCCTCTGGCGCCTGCCGTGGTTGTGGGGCTGCCGAGCAGGAGTGGCTCCTTCCCGGCTTGCCGGGCTCCGGGCCTTGGAAGCGGCCAGGGGACTGGGAAGAGGGTTAGGCAGCGGCGATGCCCGCATGTGCATTGGAGGCCAGCCGGCTGGGCCGGGAGGGGAGAAGCGGCGCCTTCCCAGCAGGAGCTGGTGCTTCGGCCATGCCCCTCTTGCATGCGATGGGCTGCACGACGTGGAAAGGGGCTCCCACGACCCCGCCGCTACAATGATGCTCAGGAAGCTGGAGGGGCGGGCAGGTCCCAGGGGGGTAGCTGGGAGAGGGCAAGAGGTGCCGGGATGAGGATGGGGGCTCCAGGTTGGTGGGTGTGAGAGGGCAGCCAGTGGCTCCGAGGCACGCGGATCCTCCGCTCAGCTTCCAAGGCCCCGGATGTGCCGCCACTTGGCTCTCTACCAGGCTCTCCGCTAAAGCCTCCCCCCTCCCCGGGCAATTGTGTGGAGCTGCTTGTGCGTCCTTGGCAGCGCCTCCCCCCTTCAATCTCCTTCCTTGTCCATCTCCTTCCTTTCCCCTTCAATCTTCCTTCCTTCCATCTCAAACTCCATCCCTTCCCCTTCAATCTCCCTCTCCTTCCTTCCTTCCTTCCTTCCTTCCTTCCTTCTTTCCTTCCTTCCTTCTTTTCTTCCTTCCTTCCTTCCTTCCTTCCTTCCTTCCTTCCTTCCTTCCTTCCTTCCTTCCTTCCCCTTCAGTCTCCTTCCTTCTCCATCTCCTTCCTTTCCCCTTCAGTCTTCCTTCCTTCCTTTTCCATTTCCTTCCTTTCCCCTTCAATCTTCCTTCCTTCCTTCCTTCCTTCCATCCATCTCCATCTCCATCCTTTGGCGGGTGTGAGAGGGCGGCCAGCGGCTCTGAGGCGCAAGGATCCTCCGCGCAGCTTCCGAGGGCCCGGATGTGCCGCCGCTTGGCTCTCCACCAGGCTCTCGACAGAGCCTCCCCCCCTGCCCGGGCAATTGTGCAGAGCTGCTTGTGCGTCCTTGGCAGCGCCTCCCTCCTTCAATCTCTCTCTCCTTCCTTCCCCCTTCAATCTCCTTCCTTGTCCATCTCCTTCCTTTCACCATCAATCTCCTTCCTTTCCCTTCAATCTTCCTTCCTTCCTTCCATCTCCATACCGTCCCCTTCAATCTCTCTCTCCTTCTTTCCTTTCCCCTTCAATCTCCTTCTTTCTCCATCTTCTTCCTTTCCCCTTCAATCTTCCTTCATTCCTTCCTTCCTTCCATCTCCATCCCTTCCCCTTCAATCTCTCTCTCCTTCCTTCCTTCCTTCCTTCCTTCCTTCCTTCCTTCCTTCCTTCCTTCCTTCCTTCCTTCCTTTCCCCTTCAATCTCCTTCCTTCTCCATCTCCTTCCTTTCCCCTTCAATCTTCCTTCCTTCCATCTCCATCTCCATCCCTTCCCCTTCAATCTCTCTCATTCCTTCCTTCCTTCCCCCTTCAATCTCCTTCCTTCTCCATCTCCTTCCTTTCCCCTTCAATCTCCTTCCTTCGCCATCTCCTTCCTTTCCCCTTCAATCTTCCTTCCTTCCTTCCATCTCCATCCCTTCCCCTTCAATCTCTTTCTCCTTCCTTCCTTCCTTCCTTCCTTCCTTCCTTCCTTCCTTCCTTCCTTCCTTCCTTCCTTCCTTCCTTCCTTCCTTCCTTCCTTCCTTCCTTCCCCCTTCAATCTTCTTTCCTTCCTTTTCCTTCCCTCCCTCCCAACATTTTTGAGGAAGGAAGAGTAAGTTTCTCCAGTGAGCATTGCTATATTGTTTTTGTGATTAATCACTATGCTTTAATTATGTTCAATTCGTAACAATGAAAATACACCCTGCATATCAGATATTTACATTACGATTCATAACAGTAGCAAAATTACAGTTATGAAGTAGCAACAAAAATAATTTTATGGTTGGGAGTCACCACAACATGAGGAACTGTATTAAAGGGTCGCGGCATTAGGAAGGTTGAGAACCGCTGTTTTACCTCATCCTGGATTTTCTTTGTCTACCTCAATGAGCATGAGACTTTCTGTGGAACAGTGGACTATTCTTCCAAAAAAGTGGGCAGCCAATAAATTTAGCAAACAGACAAACACATATACACCCAGTTTCTATTTTCTTTTGCAATTAAAGGATTTTTTTTAATAGCTGAGGGTATTACAGCATCATGGAAGTTGTCAGAGGAAACAAAGTGTTACTTATGGACACTTTGTCGACTATTTCAACACAACTACTATAGGAAGATGGTCTAAAGAAGTGCTTTCTTTTCCTATTTCTTTCTCCCCTCCCCATCTTTTTCAATCTTCTTCCCTATTCATCATCCTGCTGTCTCTTAACTACCCTGGCATTATATAGAGCATACAAATAAGAGAGACAGGATGTGCTGTAAGAGCACTCATTATTCCCATTAATGCTTTTACTAGAAGAAGCCATTTCCTCTGTATCAATAATGTATACATGTGCATTTCAAATCCAAAATGAAGAAGGGGTTTAAAGGTGCTGCATCTGCACTGAAGCTAAAGCCTTTATGTTCATTAGATTTATGCAAGGCCTTTAAAAATGAATCACTCTATCAAGCAATTTACTCCAGTTTCAGTCTCCTCCAAAAGAGGATTGTACTGCCGGTAGGTGTAAATCAGGGTGTGGGTGAGAGAAAGTTCACCCCACTGAAGCTTAAATGGGCTTTCACATCTCTTTGATCCAGAGAGGTTTAGAAAGTAACATCCAGTTAATGATCTAGTCCAGTTTCTAGAAATATTTCTATCATTCTACTATGGTTCATTTTAAGATTGTACTTTGATATATGACATTTTCTGATGTTGGGCTAGATTGCAGAATTAAGGCTTGCGTCTAGCTAAAACTAGATCATTCCGGGATAGATTTTGTTCCATAAAACACTTAGCATATTTGTTGTGCATTGAACATCATTTCCTAAACTTGAATGATGACTTGGTATTTCTCAGCCACCTTCATCAATCTCCATTTCCCGAGATTTCAGTATTCTCACTGCAACATCCGCAAGACCTCACACAGTGATACCAAAAATCTCGCCAGATTTGGAACTGCAAGAAAAAACAGCCCATTAAAAAAGTTTTTATTTAAATGAGGGTGTCAAAAGTGACATTTGCGGAGTGACTGATACCCTGGTATTTGCACATATGGCATTTGTTATTCCTTTGTTAAAAATGCCTAGGAAATTCAGTTTTCCTGTTTAGGAAAAAATAATCAATTTACATTACTGACTTTACTGAATCCAGGGAAGTATTTAATTGAGAGTCTGCAGTTATTTCAAACAAGAGTGAGCAGCCTATGAGCTTCATGAGATTTCAAATGCTACTCCCTACACATTTTTTTTTTTTGGCAGTCATTTTTCTGAATATTTTGAGCAGGAAACAAAACTGTCAGATAGACTTAACACATCTTAAAAAGTATTTTTAAAAATCTACACCCTGAGGGCTCTCCCCCGGAATCTGAGCTATGCCAAGCCCATGGATTTTAACAGTTCCTGGCAGGCACAAATCTCGGCAACTGCGGTGGGATAAATGTGTAACATTTTCCGGGTGCCATCCTGAAACTCTCCAAGCATATGCTACAGAGACCGGGGATAAAATGACTCTAACGTAGTTGGAAGAGCTTTTGCTGGACATCCATTTTCAGGAGAACAGCTTCCAGATTTGACACGCATTTGTTTAGGAATAATTTTCTATTGTTCAAATTAGATGTATCTGATCTGTCTTTGGTTTCTCTTTTTTGACTTCACCAGTTGAAAGCTTATCCTTCTAAAGCAGGTGATATGGTTTTATATTCTAGGCCAGGGCTTTTCAACCAGTGGTATGGGTACCACCTGTGGTACATTGGCACCTGGCAGGTAGTACGCAACCATCCTTTAAAAATGGTGGCGGGGGAGGGGAGTGAGCTGAACCGGTGGCAGCAGTGCAAAAGCCTGAGCGAGAGATGGCTGGAGCTGCAGGGCTGTCAGGGCTCAGCGGAAGCGCCAGGATCAGTGCCGCTTCCTAGCTGATCAGCGCTTCGGGGCTGTTAGGGCTCAGTGGAAGCGCCAGGATCAGCGCCAGGGTCCAGCTGGAGCTCGGCGCTGATCCTGGTGCTTCTGCTGAGCCCTGAAGAAGCACAAATCAGCTGGAAAGCAGCATTGATCCTGGCACTTCTGTTGAGCCCAGAAGAAGCGCCGATCAGTTGGAATGTCGCAGCATCTCCAGGGTCTTGTGATTTACATTCAGATGCTTGGCAACTGATTCATATTTATGATGGTCACAGTGTCCCAGGGTCATGTGAAGTGACCAAAACCTGCTGCAACCACCCAGCAGATGAGGGGAATAAAAACCAAACACCCCCCAACCCCGCTGCCAATCCTCAACAGAAATGCTCACAACAATGAAAACCTTGGACAGGAGGAAGAGCGCCGCCGGGTGGGCAGGCAGGTATCTTGCTCGGCTGTGGCTTGGGGGGCACTTTCTTCAATGCCATTGTAACTTCGAACAGTCACTAAGCAAACTGTTGTAAGTCAAGGACTACCTGTATTTTACCACATTTTTTTTTGGTCATCAAGTTTTTGACACCTTGCTAGGTGACTGGTGGTACTCGGATATTGCCATATCCTAAAAGTGGTACAATGGGTGAAAAGGTTGAAAAGCCCTGTTCTAGGCCAGAGGTCCCCAACCTTTTAGGCACCAGGGCCTGGTTCTGTGGAGAGAGGTTTTTCCGGAGGGTGCGTGGTTTTGTGGACCGGAGGGTGCGTGGTTCTGTGTGCTGCCTGTATCCCGCAGATGGGGCTTTGCTTGTTTATGCGTACCAGTTCCTGGCATGCCACGGCCTGGTACTGGTCCACGGACCAGGGGTTGGGAACCCCTATTCTAGGCTGTGTATTGCAATTTTTTTTTAAAAATGTTGCTTTTAAAAAATAAAACCAGCAACTGCTGAGGTTGTGTATTAAGGAACATGATATCAGCCTTCCCTTCTTTTTTCCAGGTGATGATATAATTTTGTGAGTTCACTATAAATATGTTTCGGCATTAATTTAGTGTGCACTTCTTCAGAGATAACTAATTAAAATTCAAATGTAATAATTTTTGTCTTCCCTTTTTTCTTCCATTAGTTGCAGTTGCTTTTTTTTTTTAAAGACTTTGTACACTTGGTGCCCGTAATAATGCAGACTTTTTTTTCTCCTTTTAAAATAAAAATAGTTAAGTTGCTGCAAAATAAAATAGCAGACATCTGTTTAAGCCAGTGAACACAAGTTATTCATTTAGGCAAGAAAAACCAAATGTACAGGTATAGTATAGGTGGTACCTTGCTCAATAGTAGCAACTGTGAGAGGGACTTATGAGTCCTAGTGAACAATCACTTAGATATATGCCAGCAGTGTGCTGCAGCTGCCAAAAAAGCCAACACAGTGCTAGGCTGCATTAACAGAGGGATAGAATCAAGATCATGTGAAGAATTAATACCACTTTACAATGCCTTGGTAAGGCCACACTTGGAATACTGCATCCAGTTTTGATCATCATGATGTAAAAAAGATATTGAGACTCTAGAAAGAGTACAGAGAAGAGCAACAAAGATGATTAGAGGACTGGAGGCTAAAGCATATAAGGAATGATTGCTGGAATTGGGTATGTCTAGTTTAATGAAGAGAAGGACGAGGGGTGACAGGATAGCAGTGTTCCAATATCTCAGGGGCTGCCACAAAGAAGTTATTCTCCAAAGTGCCTGAAGGCAGGACAAGAAACAACAGATGGAAACTAATCAAGGAGAGAAGCAACCTAGAACTAAGGAGAAACTTCCTGACAGTTAGAACAATTAACCAGTGGGACAACCTGCTTCCAGAAGCAGTGAATGCTCCAACACTGGAAGTTTTTAAGAAGACACTGGACAGCCATTTGTCTGAAATGGCATAGGGTTACCTGCCTGAGCAGGGGATTGGACTAGATGACCTCCAAGGTCCTTTCCAACTGTATTATTATTGTTGTTGTTGTTATATCTGTATAAAAGAATTTAGGCTGCCAAGGCTGCATTGTGTCTAGCATTTATTGATTTCCCTGACATTGTATGAGCTAAATCATGGGTATCAAACTTGCCGCCTTACGTGACGTGACATGACATATTGTGACTTTTTTTGCATTGTCGGAGCTGGGCTGGGTGCGGCCTCCATATGATGCAACTGGCCTGTGGGCCGCCATTTTGACACCCAAGCTAAATAAATAACAACGGGAAAATGCCTATTGTTGCTTCTAGTGAAGGGGAGAAAAGGAAAACATTGAATATGGATAACCTCTATTTTTTAAAAAAAAACCTTGCAAATTTAGAATGAGATCCCCTGTGAAATTCATACTGGCTTTCCCTAATAACCTGGTTGTTCTTCTAGGCCTTGTGTTTTGACGTGGATCAGGGCCCCTTGTTAGTTGTGCTTTTGTTTTTTTATATAGCATAATAAAAATAAACAAAAAAAAGCACAACTAACAAGGGGCCCTAATCCATGTCAAAACACAAGGCCTTGAAGAACAACCAGGTTATTAGGGAAAGCCAATATGAATTTCACAGAGGATCTCATTCTAAATTTGCAAGGGTTTTTTTTTTTAAAGTGGCAGGATTCTTTTCTTTTCTTTTTAAACTTATATTGTGAGCCTCCTCCAGCTGGAATTGGGTGGTGCCTAAATTGAATCAAATAAATAAATAAAACATGTTTCTATTTCCTAGGTAACTATTATGGAACACCCAAACCTCCCAGCCAATCCCTCAGTGGGAAAGTGAATAATGCTGATGCTTTGCAAAATCTCCCCTCAAGTTCGAAGCAGACAACTCCCAAACGAACCAAGTCCTACAATGATATGCAAAATGCTGGTTTAGTACATGCAGAGAATGAAGAAGATGACTCCCCTGAAATGAACAGTAGCTTTACAGGTAAATTCCCTCCCCTTCTCTCCCCCCCTCCCCTTCTCTCTCCCCCCCCCTGATTAATTGGAGGATCAGGAGAATTGTGATCCATGTAAATCAGTATTTTTTTCTTTAGATAATTCCTGGGATTGATGTTGTTAACAGTAAGATTTTCTCTAGTTTCAAATTTAAGATGTGCATTGCAGCTTTTGAGAGAGTAATCAGAACAACCCTGAGGAAACAATCTATTAATTTTTTAATGTAAGTTATCAGATGGGGTCATCAAAGCATTGGTTGGAATTTGACTCCTAAGCAGTAATACTGTGTATTTCTTACAACAACAACAACAACATCATCATCATTAAATACATCAGATTAGTGTTTGTCAACCTTGGTGGCTTTAAGACATGTACATTTCAACTCCCAGAATTCCCCAGCCAGAATTGCTAGGGAATCAGAGTAATTGCATTACTGCAATTAGACATGCATCAGAATGATGTATTAGCTGTAAGGTATGATAAGATATATAAGACAACAACAGTGACAGATTGAAAAAGACAGTTGCTGGTAACTACAATTTTTTTTAAAAAAAAAATCACCTGATGGAGCATAATTGGAATGTCTATATCCTATTTCAAAGAGGACAGCTTCTTGGGAAAAAAACTCAATAGATGGATAAAAATGCCAAATCCAGTCTAAACATCTGGCTGACTGAACGAACAACATCACCAATAATCATAATCATAATAAATAAACTGGCCAAATAATTAGAGACCAAATGAAGAATAGAAAAGAGACTCGGCAAGGCAAAGTGTTACATGGCCAGTTCGTAAAACAACTAGCAAGCAAAGCAGATTAAAACAAAACCTGACAAAAGTAGGAAAACTGGAGAAAGAGACAGAGGGGCTGATTCTGGCTTCAAAGACCAAGCCTTAAGAACAAATGCATACAAAGCCAGAATTGAGAAGACAGCAACGTATATATAGCAAATGCCGTCTCTTCAAAGAAGCTGAAGAAACTACGGACCACCTGGCTACTTGCTGCAAGATCACACAGATGGATTATAAACAACAGAATGTCAAAATAGCAACAATGGTGCATTGGAATATCTGCAGGAGATACCATTTGCTTGTAAGCAAGAACCATCGGGACCACAAAATAGAGTACACAAAGTCCTCGACTTGCGATTAGTCACTTAGCAATTGTTCAAAGTTACCACGGACCTCCTCGAAGTACTTACAACTTGGTTCCAAAGTTTCCTCAATTTAGCTGTCCTCCCCCACGGTCACATGTCCTCCACATGTAGCCTGCCTGCAGGTGCAGCCATTTGTGGTAACCCATGAACACGTGACTGCATTTCACAACAATGTAGCTGAAAAGTGGCTTTTACTTCAACCCAGCCCATAGCAAACCTTTTTTCTCTTAATGACCATGGTACTATAAGAACATAAGAACATAAGGAGAGCCATGCTGAATCAGGCCAAAGCCCATCGAGTCCAGCATTCTGTGTCACACAGTGGCCCACCAAATGTACATGGGGATCTTGAGCAGAAAGAGAAGGCAAAACCCTCCCTTTCCCTTGACCCCCAAACAAATGGTACTCAAGGGAATCCTGCCTGCCTCAACCAACATAGAGGCGGCACATGGACATCTGTTTTAATAACCACCAATACACTTTGCATCCATGAATCTATCTAGCCCTGCCTTGAAGCTGTCAAGGCTGACAGCTGTCACGACCCCTTCAGGAAGTGAATTCCATAAATCAACGACCCTCTGGGTGAAGAAATATTTCCCTTTATTTGTCCTCACTTTCTTAGCTATAAGCTTTAGGGAGTGCCCCCTTGTCCTGGTATTGTGTGATAGAGAAAAGAATTTTTCTCTATCCACATTTTCTATCCCATGCATGATTTTATACACTTCGATCAAGTCACCCCTTAAACACCGTCTTTCAAGGCTGAAGAGACCAGGGCGTTGCAATCTGGTTTCATAAGGGAGGCGCTCCATTTCCTTGATCATTCTTGTTGCCCTTTTTTGCACCTTTTCCAGTTCCATTAAGTTCTCACTTAACAACGGCCACAAAAAGGTCATATGTTTGGTTGGTCAGCTGGGTAACTGGTTTTACAACCATTAGGACCTATGACCATGATGGTCAGGTTCCATTATGGTCATATGTCAAGGATTACCTGTAATAGCAAATGAAGAAACTAAAGGGCTCTGGGACTTTAGAAATTCAAACGGACAGGCATCTGCTACATAACACCTCAGGCTTAACAATTGTTGATGAGAAAGTAGAAAAAAAAATCTGGATAGTGGACATTACAATAGCTGGAGGCAGCAGAATTCCAAACCACTGCATATCCCTGCTTTTCCATAACCAGTGAACTGGGTCAAGCTTTTAAGGAACAGCTGCTTTGTGCAAACCACCGAGTCAGAGGATAGAGTCTGATGATCTGATTTTTCTGATAGTTTTGAAAAAGTTTCTCTAGATTGTGCTAATGATAATGAAAATATACATATCATTGATAAATATGACATTAAGCATCTAGTTCACGATGGTAACTGTCCACAGTGTAGCCAGTAATATCTTGCAGAATTGAATTCCACAGTCTGATGTGATTCATTATTCAGTTGTATCCATCCTGAATATCCCATTTCTCAGCATTTCGGGATCACTCTGATTTTTAGAATTATGACTTCTCCGTGTCATATAAGTAGTCCTCAACTCATAACCATTTGTTTAGTGACCATTTGAAGTTACAGCAACGCTGAAAAGCCTTCACACTCACCAACATTGCCGCATCCCCATGGTCATGTGACCAGAATTTGGGCATTCAGCAAATGGCATGTGCTGAGGTCATGTGATTGCCATTTGTAACCTTCCCAGCTGGCTTTTGACAAGCAGTAGGGGAAGCCAATTTCACTTAATGACTGCATCATTCACTTAACGACTGCAATGATTCATTTAACCACTGTAGCAAAAAAGGTGGTAAAATGGGTCAAAACTCACTGAACAATTGCCTCGCTTAGCGACGGAAATTTTGGACTCAATTGTGGTCCCGAGTCAAGAATTATCTGTACTTAACTTTTATATACTTTACTTTCTCTATTTTTTTTCTCTATGTTTCAGAAATCCAATCAGAAATATTATACTTGGGAGAGTTACTTCAACTCTTGATTATTTTAATTCTATTCTATTTTCTATATCTTTTCCAGGCTACAATTTTATGTTTTCTCATTTATATAGTAATTGTTCTTCTTACTTTTTCAGCCATTTAGAAGTATGTATCAGTTTCTTGTTCACTGGCTGCTAAGTCAGTGTCCATGAACATATATTTAAAGCTTTTTGGGGGCGGGGAGGTGTCTCAGTATGGATTTTTACACTGAAATTGTATTTGTTATTTTAAAACTCATTTTTCAATTTTGAAAGACTTTTTTTTTCAAAACG
The DNA here is from genome assembly GCA_034064705.1 of Bothrops alternatus. Lineage (NCBI taxonomy): Eukaryota > Metazoa > Chordata > Lepidosauria > Squamata > Viperidae > Bothrops > Bothrops alternatus. Next base: position 2,028,880 of record JARGCV010000051.1, on the reverse strand, counting down.
TACGTGTGTGTTACTTTCCATAAATAATGTACGTTCTTCTTACTTGTTTGCTTGTTACGCCAGATCATTGGTGATAATTTGTTTCTAGAAAAAGCACAAAAAACTAATCTGTCCCTCCGTCATTTAGTCCAGTGTGATGGACCCTTGAAAGGGCCTAAAAATCTGTATCACTACATGACAACATCAGACCCCCTCTGAATTAGTGAGTGGAGAGTCTAACTCTAAACCAAGTAGGGATAGAAACAAAAAAAAAATGGCTTTACAAATATTCCAAGTAATAATCTCTTTTAATTTTTTTATAATTTTGTGTGATGTTCTTCTACAGCAGACTCTGGTGAACAAGACGACCACAATATACACAGTACGAGAGATGCAGCTCTCCCGTCTCTGAATAGTAGCATCACCACTGTTCCCATCACGGAACCATCTGAGAAGCTCCCTCAATACCTACCTCCTTGTGCAGAGGAAGCCTTGGGCCCTCTGCCTGAAAACTGGGAGATGGCTTATACAGAGAATGGAGAAGTCTACTTTATAGAGTAAAGTGTATTTTAATTTCCTTTTTTAATCTGTAGAGTCCATAAGCGTCTGGGTTTTCTGAACATGGAGAGAGGAATTCTGCAGAAGGGTTGAATGTTCATTGCATTTCTGAAGACATAAACTATTTACTTTTGCCTGGCTTAACTTTGTAAAATCTTAGTCTTGTAAGTGGTCCCCATCTCAAGCTCTGAAGTTATAATAAGCAGAATTGTGCCGGAAGAGACCTTGGAGGTCTTCTAGTCCAGGGCTTTTCAACCTTTTCACCCATTGTACCACTTTTAGGATATAGCAATATCCGAGTACCACCAGTCGCCTAGCAAGATGCCAAAAACTTGATGACCAAAAAAAAAAAAAAAAAAGGAAAAAAGTGATGAAGTACAGGTAGTCCTTGACTTACAACAGTTTGCTTAGTGACTGTTCGAAGTTACAATGGCACTGAAAAAGTGCCCCCCAAGCCACAGCCAAGCAAGACATCTGCCTGCCCACCTGGCGGTGCTCTCCCTCCTATCGAGGTTTTCATTGTTGTGAGCATTTCTGTTGAGGATTGGCAGCGGGGTGTTTGGTTTTTATTCCACCCATCTGCTGGGTGGTTGCAGCAGGTTTTGGTCACTTCACATGACCCTGGGACACTGTGACCGTCATAAATATGAATCAGTTGCCAAGCATCTGAATGTAAATCACAAGACCCTGGAGATGCTGCAACATTCCAGCTGATTGGCACTTCTTCTGGGCTCAGCAGAAGTGCCAAGATCAGCACCGAGCTCCAGCTGGAGCCTGGTGCTGATCCTGATGCTTCCACTGAGCCCTGAGAGTCCCGAAGAAGCACTGATCCTGGCACTTCCGCTGAGCCCTGACAGCCCTTGCAGCTCCAGCCATCTCTCACTCAGGCTTGTGTGGTGCTACCACCAGTTCAGCTCATTCCCCTCCCCCACTACCACTTTTCTGGGATGGTCGCGTACCACAATGTACCACAGGTGGTACCTGTACTACTGGTTGAAAAGCCCTGTTCTAGTCCAACCCTCTGCTCAGGCAGGAGACCCTACGCCATTTCAGACAGGTGGCTGTCCAGTCTCTTCTTAAAAACCTCCAGTGATGAAGTACTCACAACTTCTGAAAGCAAGCTGTTCCACTGATTAATTGTTCTCACTGTTAGGAGTTTCTCTTTAATTTCAGGTTGCTTCTCTTCCTGATTAGTTTCCATCCACTGTTTCTTGTCTTGCCTTCGGGTGCTTTGGAAAATAAGTTGATTCCCTCTTCCTTGTGCTAGCCCCTGAAATACTGGAATACTGGTATCATGTCACCCCTAGTCCTTCTTTTCTCTAGATCAGCGGTTCTCAACCTGTGGGTCGCGACCCTTTTGGGGGTCGAACAGCGCTTTCACAGGGGTCGCTTAAGACCATCGGAAAACACATATTTCCGATGGTCTTAGGAACCGAGAAACCGCTCCTCTATCTGGCTGCTGCCGCCACCCTCTTCCTCCTCCACCGGCTCCTCCGCCTCCAGTTTGCCCTTCTCCGACAGCCCCTGCTCCTGCTGCCGCAGCGCCATCGTGTGCGCCCCCAATGCCGGCCCGGGCCGGCTCAGCTGCGTGGGAGGCCGAGCTGAGCCAGGTCTGGGCGGCTACTGGTGCTGCCTCTGGGCTGCTCGGCCACTGCCACTGCTGCTGGCTAAGCTGAGCTGCTGAGCCAGTCCCCATGCCTCCTGGTTGTCCGGCCGCGCTCCGCTCCTGGCCACCCGCCGCGCTGCGCCGGAGCTTCTCCCGTGCCGCCCGGCCCGCTTCTCTAGCCGTCGGAGGCCGCCTTGGCCCTCCAGTGCCTGATGCGGCCCTGGGGCTGGCAGGCAGGAGCAGCTCCTTCCTGGCTCGCTGGGCTCTGGGCCTCAGAAGCGGCCAGGCGGCGGGAAAGAGGGTGAGATGGCAGCAATGCCCGCATGTGCGTTGGAGGCCAGCCGGCTGGGCTGGGATGGGAGAAGCGGCGCCTTCTGAGCGGGAGCTGGTGCTCTGGGCCTCAGAAGCGGCCAGGCGGCGGGAAAGAGGGTGAGATGGCAGCAATGCCCGCATGTGCGTTGGAGGCCAGCCGGCTGGGATGGGATGGGAGAAGCGGCGCCTTCTGAGCGGGAGCTGGTGCTCTGGCTGCGCCCCTCTCGCGTGCAACGAGTCAGGGAAGGGTTTGGCGGTGAAGGGCTGTGCGGAGTGGAAAGGGGCTCCTGCGACCCCGCCGCTGCAATGATGTTTAGGAGGCTGGAGGGGTGGGCAGGTCCCGGGGGGTGGCTGGGAGAGGGCAAGAGGTGCCGGGATGAAGATGGAGGGCTCCAGGTTGGCAGGCGCAAGAGGGCAGCCGGCGGCTCCGAGGCACACGGATCTTCCGCGCGGCTTCCGAGGCCCCGGAGGTGACACCGCTTGGCTCTCTGCCAGAGTCTCCCTCCCTCCCCAGACAATTGTGCAGAGCTGCTTGTGTTTCCTTGGCAGCGCCTGCAGGCAAGGCTGTGTGCCCAAGCCGAAATGCTGCACTTTTCCTACCGATTCTCCTCCCATTGGTCAAAGAGGCAGACGCAATTTCCCTTTCCCTGATTCTTTTCATCTGCACTGGAAAGGACAATTTGGGCTATTTTATTACCCAACCGGTACCTGTTGCTTGTTTTATTACTTGTTGCCTTTGCTGAACCAGGGAAAATTGGTTAAAGTGATTTTCAGGAGCTGCAGAATGCCTCGAAGTAAAGCCGCAGAAATTACCTGGCCAACTTTCCCTGCTAGGGCATCTGTGTTTGTCTCCAGACCTTACTGGACTACCATCCCCAGCAGCCCTAAAAAGCACTGTGGAAGAGTGGGGAATGCTGGGAGTTGCAGTTCATCACCATCTGGAAACATGACTCTCCAAAGATCAATCCTTCCTTCCCCTTCAATCTCTCCTTCCTTCCTTCCTTCCTTCCTTCCCCCTTCAATCTCCTTCCTTATCCATCACCTTCCTTTCCCCTTCAATCTTCCTTCCTTCCATCTCCATCCCTTCCCCTTCAATCTCTCCTTCCTTCCTTCCTTCCTTCCTTCCTTCCTTCCTTCCTTCCTTCCTTCCTTCCTTCCTTCCTTCCTTCCTTCCTTCCTTTTCCCTTCAGTCTCCTTCCTTCTCCATCTCCTTCCTTTCCCCTTCAATCTTCCTTCCATCTCCATCTCCATCCCTTCCCCTTCAATCTCTGTCCTTTCCTTCCTTCCTTCCTTCCTTCCTTCCTTCCTTTCCCCTTCAATCTTCCTTCCTTCCTTCCTTCCTTCCTTCCTTCCTTCCTTCCTTCCTTCCTTCCTTCCTTCCATCTCCATCTCCATCCCTTCCCCTTCAATCTTTCTCTCCTTCCTTTTTCCCCCTTCAATCTCCTTCCTTTCCCCCTCAATCTTCCTTCCTTCCTTCCATCTCCATCTCCATCCCTTCCCCTTCAATCTCTCTCTCCTTCCTTCCTTCCTTCCCCTTCAATCTCCTTCCTTCTTCATCTTCTTCCTTTCCCCTTCAATCTTCTTTCCTTCCTTCCTTCCTTCCTTCCTTCCTTCCTTCCTTCCTTCCTTCCTTCCTTCCTTCCTTCCTTCCTTCCTTCCTTCCTTCCTTCCTTCCCCTTCAATCTCCTTCCTTCTCCATCTCCTTCCTTTCCCCTTCAATCTTCCTTCCTTCCTTCCCCTTCCCTCCCTCCCAACATTTTTGAGCAAGGAAGAGTAAGCTTCTCCAGCGAGCATTGCTATATTGTTTTTGTGATTAATCACTATGCTTTAATTATGTTCAATTCGTAACAATGAAAATACATCCTGCATATCAGATATTTACATTACGATTCATAACAGTAGCAAAATTACAGTTATGAAGTAGCAACAAAAATAATTTTATGGTTGGGGGTCACCACAACATGAGGAACTATATTAAAGGGTCGCGGCATTAGGAAGGTTGAGAACCACTACTCTAGATTGGCCGTGCCCAATTCCTGCAAGTGTTCTTCATATATTTTAGTTTCCAGGCCTTTAATCATCTTAGTCGCTCTTCTTTTTGGAGAAGATTATATAAGTAAAGAAAGTAAAAAAGGAACAATTTGACAATGTCCTGAATGAAGTGATGAGGTTTACACAGGCATTTAGATGGGCTGATCTTCCATGCTGACATTTCTTCTATTGATATATGGATTGTAATTAGTCTAGTAGCCCTTGCTCCCTTGAGTAAGTACCTTAGTGTGGTATTTTTCAACTTTAGCAAATGGAATAATGTTCTTTCTCTTATAGGCAAGATAAACTAAGAAAGTGATTGTGACTAGGACAAGATTGTTTGTTCCTTGTATGATAATGATGCTTCTTGGGCATTTGGAAGTACAATCTCCAAGTAGGCTGTGTCTCATGGCTGAGTGATTCATCCAGATTATGTGTTTCTCAGTTTAGCAATTCCAGGGAATAGGCATAATGGTGGCAGCCTTCGGATCTTTTATTTAGCAATTAATGATAGCATATTAATTCATAAATACATTGTACTGAATCCAGTAGAGCTTATTTCAAGCAAACACACATAGAGTCGTTCATGTAGTGACAATTCGTCATGTAATGATGATGCTAAACATTTCATTGCATAACACTCTGGCTGTCGACAGAATAAATTAGAAGCTAAATCCTTACAGTGTGGTAAGTTATTAAAAACATTCAGCAGTAACTGCCTTACAGTTTTCACAATTAGTCATCTTTATTTTCTATAGTAAACAAATTATAGGATGAAAAACTTAAAAAAACCTCTAATTTTCATTTATGCAATACTTTGCCCAGGATTTTGCATTGTTCTGCCTCCATAAATATATCCCTCAGCCTCAAGTTTGGAAGGATATTCCAACATTTCACTTTATGATTTTGAGGTATAAACTGTTTTGTACTTTGGCAAACCCAGTGTTTTCCATTATTGTTAATTTGCTTTGCTTGCTGGACTTCTATGGCTTAGTTTACCAACTGGTGATTAATTGCCCAGAAATGCACAAAAGAATTGAATGGATGGATTCTTCTTGCATTGTAAGGGTGGGTAATGTAGTATGTGTGAAATGGTGACCTTCCACTCCAGCTTTCACATCGCTAGTAATGGATAGCCGGGATGTGAATACTCTCCTTTGAAAGCAGAACTGTTATTTAATAGTAAGTCTTCAAAGGAACATGTATATTCTCCTTCACATAATTTCGCAGGAGGGTTAGATCAAGAGCACTTTGATGATCAGATCATTCTTTCGAGATTTGTGGAAGGAACCATGGTATTCTGTTTCAACAATATAGAATAGCAAGTTTTTCTATGTTTTCCTATTTATCTGTGGGTACAGCAAATGCATTGTGTCTCTTTGAATGAAGAACCGTGAATAATCGTAGGGCTCAGCTGGGTTGTAGACACACCAAGAATTAAAATGACATATTCTTTAAAAGTCATAGGAAACTACAACAGTGACTGGAATGGGGAATAAAGAACAGCATTGTATGTGGCTCACAATCCAATCATGCAGCCCAAAGAAACAGAATAACAAAATAACACGTTGGAGGGGACCTTAGAGGTTTTCTAGTCTAACCCCCAGCTCAAGCATTTCAGACAATGGTTGTTCAATCTCTTCATAAAAACTTCCAGTGATGGAGCACCCATAACTTCTGGAGGCAAGCCCTTCCACTGATTAATTGTTCTGTCAGGAAATTTCTCCTTAGTTCTAGGTTGGTTCTCTCCATATGCTGAAAATAAAAATTATGTGGACGTGTTATTTTTTTTTTTTGACTGATACTATGTTTTTTATGAAACTCATTTTTCTATTTTTTATTTGTAGTCATAATACTAAAACAACGTCTTGGCTAGACCCAAGGTGCCTGAACAAACAGCAAAAGCCTCTAGAAGAATGTGAAGATGATGGTAAGACAATCAGGGCTTAAATAACATTTGGGAAGTCCACCTTTTCTTGCTTTGAAAGTCAGTAGTTTACCGTTCAGGCTTGATTCTCTGGCTACAATCAAACTTTAGTTGTTAGCAAGTCATTGTGCATTAATGACAAGCGATCTAAGAATCGCACGTTGGTCTGTGGTCAACTTCAGCAATTGGCTGCCCTCAAGAAGTCTTGGAGACAAGAGAGTCCCCAGAATATCCCAGCATGGCCTGTAGTCTTAACACAACCGCAGTGTACAAATTTGAGTGGGCAACTCTCTTGTAGCTAGTGAAAACCCCTTTTTTAAAAAAATGGCTGGTAGGCCTTCAAGAGTTTCAGAAGGACCATTGGTGACATAATGATGGAAGAGAAGGAGCATAGGTGGGATTTTTAGTGTTCTCCTCACTGCCGTTTTAATTTTGTTTTGTTTACTACACGCACAGTTTCAGCAGTATGATCTTATGGTACTCCAAGACTTAGAAGAGGCTGGGAGGAACTCCATATATCTCATTGTTTCCCTGCCCTTGATCTTTATCCGAAGAAATCTTCTGCCAGTTCAGTGAAACTCAGATGTGGGTTGAGACAAAGGAAATGAAACAAAAATACATCCATAACAGCTACACACATAGGTTTTGGGGTTGGATGTTTCTGTATAGGCAACAATTCTTTTTTCATGGCATGGAAGTAGAGGGGGAATATTCAAGTTTCGTAGGAAGTAGCAAACACCCACCCTGGAAAAATACAAACTAAAACAATTTTGAAAGCAGTAAAGATAAAACCATCACTAGCAGCAACAGTAGTAATAAAAAAAAAGTCAGTATAGGTATCTTTGACTTAAGATCAATTGCTGTGAACATTCAAAGTTAAGACAGATAACCTCCTCCCCAAGGCTATAATTTTGAAGTTATAATGCCACCCCCCTCCTCCATAGTCACATCATCGTATTTGGGGTGCTTGGCAACTGACTTGTCTTTACGACTATTTGCAGCCTCCCGTGGTCATATGATTGCATTTTTCAATGGGTTTTGGGTTTTTTTTGCCATTTTAGGCGTTTACTTCCAGTTTCTGGCAAAAAGCACCCATTTGGAAAAATGGATTTGGTTCATGACCACGGCATTTGTTTAACAACCACCACAAAAATGCTGAAAAATCTGGTCCGGTCACGTGGTGACTCTCTTATTGAGCACAACAACATATGACTATAATTCCAGGCTCAATTACCGTCCATAAGTTCATAAACGAAAGGAAAACAACAGTGAAATAAGTAGTGCACATTTTAACATTAGTAAAAATATTAAGGAAAACAAGATTATCATCTTTAAAAGAGCACAGTGCAGGCATCCAATGAGCCTCTAGAGAGGGTGTTTGATGAATAAGGCCTTGTACTGAAATAACTGTGCATTTAATGGCCATCGACATCTCATTAGCTGGAATGTCTAATTATGGTTACAGGGCCTTGGCAAGAAAATAAGGGAGAAGATGATCAAAATTATTATAGGATTAAAGGATAAAACTAGATTTCCAAGCTAGGTAGTATTTTAGTTATGGCATCACTGGTCCTCTTAGATTTTTTTAATTACTGGAATCATAATTATAGTAGGTAAAACAAGACTAGACATAGACATTAGAGTTATGAAATCATGTGTTTTATTATCATATTATTTGGAGCCAAAGACACTTCCTTAACTTTATTGAAGGCAAATCTGTATCTCGTTCTTCTTTTCTTTAGTAATATATTTTGCAATATATAGTCTATATATTTCTGCAATGTTATATTGGCAAAGATTTAATTCTGACTCTCTCTGAAATACTGAAAGAAGGAAACTAGTGTGCTGTTTAAGAAACCAAACTACCTTAATTTGTTAGGAATGTATTGAGAATGGGAGGGGAAAAAAGCATACGCATAAAAGCATAATATTTTTTTGCAAGCAGAATCTGTTATTTGAAAACATTTCAAAAAGGCTAAGCCTAATTCATTTAAAACAAAGCATTTTCAAAGTTCTCTTTTGAACATGCAAATATAAGCTAGTTCTACATATATAAAGGTTGCAGAAATATTTGTTAATGTAACACCATTATGGAGTCTATGACTCCAAAGATTTTCTTAGACTATAGAATTAGGAATGGTAGATGTGGGCAGACAGAAGTTCCAGCAATAAATTAAAGAGAGGTTAACATCATTGATGATGTTAAAAAGCTAAACGCCACATCCCTCTTTAAACATAAATTGAATTGACATATGAATAAACCAAAGTTTTATATATATTTCAGAAATAATAAACTCCTGCTTTGAAGGTACTTCCATAGCATGTTTTTCAAATATATCTTGCTTTGGGACTAAGGCTGCAGGGATGACAAAAATTTTCTGGCAGGCTGTCACTCTAAAAGCATATCAATCACTTGAAAAGTGAGTGGATTTAGGAAAAAAAATGCCAGCTTCCATTTTGATTTAACTTTTTGAATGTCCTTGCTGTCTTTTAAAACCGGTTTTATCATGCTTATTTTTAAACTCAAGAAACAACACTGGTTATGTGACGTGACTTCTGAATATGAACTCCTAGAGTGATGGTTTATGATATCTACCTCTGACCCAATGTTCTTCAGATACAGGTAGGCCTCAAGTTACAACTATCCATTTAGTGACCGTATGAAGTTAACAACAGCACTTTAAAAAGTGACTTGTGACCTTTTTTTCACACTTATGATCATTGCAGCATCCCCGTGGTCACACAATCCAAATTCAGATGCTTAGCAATTGACATGTATTTGCGATGGTTGCCAGCCAGCTTCCAACAAAAAAAATGTCAACGGGGAAGCCAGTTACACTTAAGAACCATGTTACTAACTTAACGACTGAAGTGACTCACTTAACAGTTGTAGCAAGAAAGGTTGTAAAAGGGGCATAATTTGCTTAACAGCTATCTTGCTTGGCAATGGAAACTTTGGGCTCTATTGTGGTCATTGAGGACTACCTGTGCAGACATGTGTTAAGTGAGTTTTGCCCTATTTTGCGACCTTTCTTGCTATCCATTGGCATCCTTCAGTCTCGAGAGACTATGGTATCATGCTCTGGGAAGAGGTCCTAAGGCAGCATCTGGTGTGGCTAAAAAGGCCAATTCGAGAATGGCAGTCCCTTCCACACTGAGGGCAGATACAATCTGTCCCCTGTCCAGCCCCCAGATCTCGCTGGTTCCGGGACTGCCTCTTTGCCTCAGCCTGCCACACAAGTATCTCCTCGAATTGGAGAAGGCCATGCTGCGTCTTTAGCCTCCAGGCTGAACGATCAGAGGTCAAGGATTCCCAGCTGTTAATGTCCATTCCTAAGGCCTTTAGGTCCCTCTTACAGATATCCTTATATCGCAGCTCAGTTCTCCCTCTGGGGCGCTTTCCCTGCACTAGTTCTCCATACAGGAGATCTTTCGGAATCCGACCATCAACCATTCTCACGACATGCCCAAGCCAGCATAGATGTTGCTGTTTCAATAGTGTATACATGCTAGAGTTTCCGGCTATTTGGGACTTTGCCAGGTGATGCTGAGAATACGTCGGAGACAGCGCCATAGTCATTAAGTATATCATTAGTAATTGGGTTGTTAAGTGAATCTGGCTTCCCCATGGCTTTTGCTTGTCAGACGGTCACAAATGCTGTTCACATGATCCCAGGGTCACTGCGACTGTCAGAAATATGAATCAGTTGCCAAACAGTCACAGGTCGCTTTTTTCAGTGCTGTTGTAACTTCGAATGGTTACTAAATGAACTGTTGCAAGTCGAGGACTACCTGCATATCACACCCCAATTCACGGAAAACTCCCTGTCAGTAATGGCATTTATTTATTTAAAACATTTATATAGCCACCCCATCTTTCACTGAATTTTGGGAAACTCCCAATCAGCAGTTATAACAACTTCAGTAATAAACATAATACATAAATATATTAAAACCATAAGTGCTTGAAGTTCTGGGACATAATGTTCAAGAAATTGGGTGGGCATTAATTCGGAATCTTTACACATCAAGTTAGACTTGTTGGCTCATTTCGTCCTGGATAATCAGTATCCAGCCATCCAGATGTACCTGAATGATAATTCCAGCATTCCTCACTGTTGACCATGCTAGCAGGGATTGTTTGCAATATTTGGACTTGAATATTGTGCAGCCCTGAGCAGATCCATTATGTTGCTTCAACGGCAAATGGCTCTAAATTCTTATGGAAATTCTTAATCATCCAGATCATGGTTGTCCCAAACGTGCTTTTCAAAAGGCAACTAGGCTTTCTTGGTTTGGTTTTTTTTTTTCCCTTGAAAATGTTTCATTTCTCATCCAAGAAGCTTCTTCAGTCCAGTTGCCTTTTAAGCATTTTTGGCTTTACAAATGGCTATGTAAATGTTTCCTGCTCTCGCTACCAGTAAAATTGTTTTGTATCGATTCTGGTTCTTATACATTAAAAATGGTATCTGCTACCTGAGTCATGGTATGCTCCATTTGAAATTGAGAAAACTTTATACTTATTAAAAAAATAATACTTGAAATCAATACTGTTTGCACTGTGACTGATAGGAGATTATATTTACAATTATCAATTAATCTAGCTGGGAATAGTACCTGGTTATGGTTTTTTTGATGCTGAGAAATCTTATGTTTGGTACCTCTTTTTGGAAGATGTGGCCGATCTGTTCAAATGAATCCATGCCTGTCCTATAATTTGCTTGCAAGTTTTCTCATTTCTCATTTGCCGATTACAGTTTTGTTTCTTAATAAAAACAACACACACTCTCATTCATGCCATCATTTACCCATACAAATTCTACGCTTTAGTGGTATTTTTAAATAGAATACATTCTTTGCAAGTACTTTCACATGAAAGTGGTTCTTAGAATAGAATAAAAGACATTTGCTTTGAAATTCCTTCAATTAGTCCATTTTGAAGTTACATACTTTGGCTAAAAATACACTCCTAAGATGACACCAACTAGCAAGCATGCATTATATGATGTGTCAACTCATTCCAATAAAGTTGGCACAGGAGTTATAATTAATCATTTCCATTAATGGTTTTATTTAATAGGAAGTTATAATTGGTCAAGGTTTTTTTTATTTTATTTTAATTATTCTGGAATGAAAGTAATATAGTGTATCAAACCAGATTTGGAAACAGCTGAATTGCATCTAGTTTGAGACTTTGGTTCCTGGCACACAGAAGAACTCTGATTTGGATATTTTCACAAATTATCACAAAACAACAGGCAGAAAACCACTTAAGCCTTTCCGCCATTCCCAGAAATGAATGGAAATTCCAGACATATAAGAACTCTCCATGCCCAAAGCCCTTAATTAGTACAGTTAATGTTGTAATCCTTGAATGTTCTTGATAGTCCTGCAAGTTGTCTTCTCCACCCTTTTTTGAAGAGGAGATCCATGTTTTTACTCTTGCAGTGCAAAATGTATCTTTAGCATGGTTGCCAAGAGCTACATGCTTTCTAGTAACCAAAGTGTTATGGCATGGGTTTGGGCTAAGTTGGTATGAAACTTGGTGTTGGTTCTGCTATATACTGGAAGGAATTTCTTGCTTGCTGCTGGTGTCTGAATGTTTCTTTTAATTTTTTTTTTCTATTTCACTGCTCTTCCTTTGGAGAAGAAGGGGTACACACGGAGGAACTGGACAGTGAACTAGGTAAATCATCCATCTCTCATTTTTTTTTTTTGTTTCATTGGTTGGACTGCACTATTAACCACTTAACATCTTTTTTCTTTCTATCACTTTTTCCTTTTTTTTTTTAATTTCAAGCAATAACAACATGTAGCTTGGCTTCTGCACCAAACAGCATTTACATAGGAATAACATTTTTGGATCAATACCCCATTTTGGGGGGATATCTTTTTTCCTTCTTCCCCCATGGCATTATTGTAACTTTTTCTCTTTGACATATGTAGCTATAGGGCATTGAAGGACTTTTCCATGGGCTGGGTGATAATTCTAATTATTGGCTCCTTCCTGTTTAGTTTTGATGTTAAATTAGGAACGTGAGTTTTACTGCAGCACTAGGATTTCGGGTTATATACATAGACCATGCTATTTTGGTACAAAAAGTTCTTATTTTTTTTCTTGTAGGATATATATGATACCATATGGCTTAAGTAGTGCTTAAAGTATAAAATGTGCTTGCAAATATCTAGAATTTGAAACTGACATTTGAGACCATCCAAATTACCATCCTAATTCTGGTTGCTGAGTATTTTTAGGCATACTTAGAATAAACATGTAACTGGCATGATGCTACATAACCATGAAACCCCTAAAACGATGCAGCGCAATTATTGAATTTTATTCCTTCTGTGGGATTCAAAAAGCATCAGTTACATTTTGAATGGAAGGTGTAATTTACTTGATGCAAGATGAACTGATTAACTATGTGTTTCCAATCCTTCTGGGAAAAATAAGGAAAAAGTTTAGCAAATTAGCTGCAAAAGAAAATTATGTTTGCTAGATTGCCTTTCAACGTATAAAAATAGTGACATGCTTGTTAATGTACCTGTTTCCATTCTGTTCATAGTTCTCTCTTTCTCACAGTTACACATTATTGAAGGTTTTTTTTTTTTGCTACAGTGATACCTCGATACTTCTTTATCTTTATCTTTATTTTGACTTATATGCCGCCCTTCTCCCCAGACTCAGGGCGGCTCACAACAGAAATACAAGTACAAAATATATAAGTCATATAAAATAATACTACAATATGAAACTATAAAACTATACTCACTCATACAACATACACTCCCAATCAAAGGCCACGGGCAGGCACCCAAGCCTGTCTGCATAGATGTGTTTTTAAAAATTTTCCGAAAGCTAGGAGGGAGGGAGCAGTACGAACCTCTGAGGGAAGCTGGTTCCAGAGGGCTGGGGCAGCAACAGAGAAGGCCCTAGCCCTAGGTCCCGCCGGACGACACTGTCTAACAGACGGGACCCGTAGGAGGCCAACCCTGTGTGCCCTAATCGGTCGCTGGGATTGTTATTAATTGGTTCCGGGAGGCGTGGCAAGTACTGAAAATGATGAATGCCAAACAAACCATTGACTTGCCACGTGACCCTTTGATTCAGCCAGAAAGGACTTCGCATCTGTCTCTTTTCCTCTGTTAGTGATCTTCCCAGCATGGCAGATTTCTTGTCTGCCCTCTGCGGCCATACTCCTCTTTCTTTAGCAGCAACCTTCCAACATGGCCAACTTCCTGTCCATTCTCAACAGCCGTCCCTCTTTTCCTATCGCAGTGTGCTGAGTACCAGACAAATGAGTACCAGGACAACATTTTCATGTCAAAAATGCATCAAGTACCTAATTCGATGTGTTTTGAAGCAATCGAGTGCCGAGATACTACTGTATATATTTTGCCAAGTGTCAGATGACTAGGCACCTGGCTCTTTTGGATCCAGAGGCAATGAGCACACCAATAAATAAAGGGGCTTTTGGCTCTGTTAATAGCTCAAGCAAACAGATTTAAAAACATAATATGAAAAGCATACATACCAAGCAAGATGATACTCCAGTCTCTTACAAACTATCAGGAACTCTTTTAATAACGACAACAGAGATATCCCAAGGTGGCCATTTTCCACAGTATCGAGTGCTAGGTTTTACGCAGAAGCTTCCAACGCACAACAACATCGCCACCAAGATTTTTAATCAAAACCCAGTACCATAGTTCGTGGCCTGGTGGTGGTCAGGAGACTTGCAAGACCCAATCTTGACTGGATGGCACAGGACTTGAAAGACTTTCACAGGTTTGCAGCTATGTGGAAATTGTCCCCCATCCTTGTCCTTTATCCATAGATTTTGTTTAGTTAAAATTTAAATAGACGCATATTTTTTAAAAGCACCTTTTTTTTTCTAAGCACATTATCAATGGCAGCTGCATTGTGCAAAATCAGAGTGCATTGCGCAGAAAGGTTTGATCTGCTACACTTGATTTGATGGTTGGGCAGCTAAAGAACTTTCAACGCTCATTTATTGACGTAACTCCTACAGTTCCTCTGGAGGAGATTGAACCCTGAAGTATTATAAGAATAATACCACAAACAAAACCAGAAATAAAAGGAATTAAATAGGAGCTGGGATTTCTACTTGGCAGATGTGGGTTAGGTCAGTTAGACTTCAGAATGATCTATTTGATAATGCTTTTAGAGAATTTAGTTGCAGTTCTTATAATTGGTTTTCCTATTCTTAAAGCACACTTTATCAAATAATTTACTTTTACAAGCTGAACACCGACAGCCTGTATTCAGCCAGGATGCACACTTCCTTCAACAGGCACACATTTTTGTCTGTTTCGATTTCTACTTTAAGTGTGAAATACAAAAATATTCTGCAAGGAATGTAGGACAAAAGGGGAATGGGAAGCTATTTAATGTTGATTGTATTTTATTTTGTTTGTTTATTTATTTATTTTTGGGGAAAAAAGTGTGTGTGTAGTCTCTTTTGTTATTGTGCTTCCAAGTCTTGTCTTAACTCCTAGGGAACTGTCTAAATAAGTCCCTGTGGTTTTCTTGGCAAGTTTTGGGAAGTAGTTTGCCCCTGCTTTCTTCCTTTTAGGACAGAGAGAGAGTGGCCCAAAGTCACTCGACTGGCTTTGTGCCTGAGGCAGGATGAGAATTCACTGTCCCCAAGTTTATAAACTGCCTTATATCACTACACCAAACTGGCTTTTGTATGTGGTCATGGCAGATGAGAAAATGTCTTCTTCCGCCTCCATCTTCACTTCCTAATTAATGAGACCTATTGCACAATCTACAGGCCCACACAAGATCTTTTTATTCTTTGCAGCCAAGTGGAATATTGGAAATTAATTCTGTAAAGGGAGAGTGGGATTCCTGTCTATCTGTCTCTCATAACTTTTCAGAAAACTGAATAGAAGGGGACCAAAGATTCTTATGGGAAAGAGAAAACATGACAGGAAAAAAAAATTGGCTTTCAAAATGGGTTGGATCTAACCAGTGCACTTTATACAGGTAGTCCTTGACGTAAGAGCACAACTGAGCCCAACATTTCTGTTGCTAGCAAGACATTTGTTTAAAATGAGTTTTGCCCCATTTTACGAACTTTCACAGTTGTTAAGTCAATCACGGCAGTTGGTAAGTTAGTAACTGGGTTGTTAAGTGAATCTGGCTTTCCCATTGACTTTGCTTATCAAAAGGCTGCAAAGGGGGATCACATGACCCCGGGACGCTGCAATGGTCATAAATATGAACCAGTTGCGAAGCCTCTGAATTTTGATCACATGAGCATGGGGATGTTGCAAAGGTCGTCACTGAAAAAGGGTCATAAATCACTTTTTCCAATGCCGTTGTAAATTTAAGCGGTCACTAAATAAACTGTTGTAAGTTGAGGACTACCTGTATTTTATTTTCAAGGGGGATGCCTGGAATTTCTTTTCTAAATAAATAATAACATCCTACTGACGGATTTGGGGCTGGAGAATGATCAAAGTACATTATAGAAGTTTTATCCTGAGTTAATAAGGGTTTGTTTCATTCGCTTATATACAACTATTATCCTCAGAGAATCCACATTTGTGAAGGACTTGAGAAAAGGCCAATTTTTTTTAAAAAAATTGCCAAATATTTTCTCATCACACCTACTGCCAATTAGCCCCTGATTTCCTTTCTTCATCTCAGGAAATCCAAAAGCTCTTTAGATAGATGCCTTGAAAAACGTGTGGGTGGGATAAATTGGAGGAAACCTGTTTTTTATTTGCAAACAAGGAACATGTGGAGCATTTTTCCTTGATTTTTAGCCAGTTCTGGGTTTGCAGTATAAACTTTGAGTAATTAGCCCATGTGTGTTTATAAGGGATTAATTCCTTTTCAGTCTGGAACTGTTTGTGTCCGTATGGCACACTGCAGCTAGCACATTGAAAAACACAGAAATTTATGTGCAAGTGTCTGATTCTGTAAACAGCGAGATTTTATCTTGTATACAATAGTACTTACCTGAACTCAGCTACTTTTCCCCCCCTCATTGGTTGCGCAAAGGATTGCACTGTTAACTACTGTGTATTTCCTGATGAATAAAGACATATGACTTCTGATCATCTTTGAATATTTATCCTGAGGTTGAGTAAGTTAGGATTCATTTTCCACTCCCCCATTTCACACACTGATACCTTTAATTGTCAAAATCAATGCACTGGCAAAACACAATGATTTGCCGAAATGAAGAAACAAGCAACATGATGGGCTTTTGGCTCCATCCGCATCTGGCAACTTGAACTACCGGTATGTAAAAAAATAGCATAGTTTGAAATGCAGTGGCAAAATGTTGTTTTTGTCATTTGCCATCCAGTCCCCCCACATGCACCACTACACAACTAATAAACTATCTCCTTTTGGGGTATCTTTATGCGTATAGTTTTAGTTCAGAGGGAAAGAAAATCATAGTTTCTCCTTGTATTATACCATATCACTATTCCAACAGAGCAATTAACTGCTGCTCAGTTGCCCATCTGGTCATTGTAAACTTGCATGTCATGTCCTGATATTCTCATTCTCTCTCTCTCTCTCTCTCTCTCTCTCTCTCTCTCCCTCCCTCCCTCCCTCCCTCCCTCCCTCTCTCTCTCTCCCTCCCTCCCTCTCCCCCCCCCTCTCTCTCTCTCTCTCTGTAGGTAGATAGATGGATAGATAGATAGATGACAGAGGGGGAGAGATAGATGAGATAGAGATCTGCTTGAAAGGCAAGTATTCCTCTTTATTCATTCTCATACAGTATGGGCCTAGAATGTTTCCAGGCTTCTTTCTTATTAGTGTGCCTATAGAGACATGTAAATCTTTACTGTATAGCAGGGGTTCTCAACCTTGGCAATTTTAAGACTTGTGGACTTCAATTTCCAGAGCTGGCTGAGGAATTCTGGGAGTTGAAGTCCACAAGTCTTAAAGTTGCCAAGGTTGAGAACCCCTGCAGTACAGTATAGATACTCTATTGAAAAAAATATACATTTCTAGAAAATTCTACTCTCTGGTAATTTTAAGTAAGATGAGGATATGAAACCATTGGTTTTTTGTTTTTTTTCATTCTGCCTGCCTGCTTCCCTCTTTCCTTCTGTCTCTCTTTCTCTCTCATTCACATATGCACGCGCTCTTTTCCAACACAAGCACTGTCAGTGTATTTACCCCTGATTTGAAATCTGTAGACAGAGCATAGGTGAGAGCAATTGCAGCACCTGTGACACTGCAACATTCAAATAGTATTCTTCACCAGGATTTACAATGGATTTTTCATTAATCAAGAAAACAAAAGAGCGGAATTAAAAAGGTAAATTCGGATACACGCTCCCACACTTTCTCTCTGTCGACTAACCTATGTTTATAGAAGTATTTACGCTTTCAGTTAGCAAATCTTCTCTTTAGTTTCCCTGGCAATCCTCTTCCTCTTATTGCTGTGCTCTTTCCCCCTGCAGTTGTTTTAAGAGTGAAGATTACTTTATGGTGTGATTAAAGGATAATGATTCAGTGACAAGTTTTGTAACATGATAAAATGATGGTATGTGCTCAGAGATTTCTGATGTCAGCTCTGGGATTCTGATTCATTTCAATTGTTATAGAAATATGAAATGCCTTGATAGCTAATAGGCACTTGATACAAGTCAGACCTCATCAGTTGGATACTGGAGCCTTCCTCAATCAGGTGCCCTCCAGATATTTCAGGTCATATCATGGATGAGAAACTTGGGACTTGCAATCCCAGTACTCCTGACAGAATTTGATGTGATTTCTTTTAAACTTTATTTCATTAACTATAAAGTAATTTGTTGCTGAAGATTCCATAAAGTTCTCCTTCTGCTACATTAAAAATTACAACTTGAGTTCAACTTTTAGAAAACTTTTGAGAGAAACACACCAAAGACTTTGGGGAGTCATTTGTTCTCTTTAATGAGTCACCAAATTATTATTTGTTCATTTTGATTTTACTTTTAATGTAATCTTTATTGCTTCTTTGTCGTTTTGAACAACACCGTAATGTTTAAGTGTTCAAACATAATTTCCACAGCAGTGCCAGAAACCTCAGTATAATTGGTAACATGGTTCTTATATTTTACAAGAGTTACACAAAAGCTCCTGGATCATGAAAGTCGCTCTTAATCTGCATTCTTTGCACTACTACAACTTTGCTCTCTTTCTGGATAAGAATTGCATGCTCTTTACTTTTAAGTAGCAAAATAAGAGCCAGAGATCCATAAATGTTAATTCTATTGCCTGAATGCTTGGTTAAATAAAAAATGAAGAATAAGTGGGTATGTCTTAAATGGCATAATTTTATTGCTGGGGAAAAAAGTTTGTAATTGGATTTGTATGTTTTAAATAAGGAACATTGCAGCTTTATGGAAAATGATAGGGGTGTGCAGTATTGTTCCATGTACAAAATTAATATACTTAAAGAAAATTTTCTTTTTTGTTTGTTTCTAGAACTACCTGCTGGTTGGGAAAAGATTGAAGATCCTGTATATGGTGTCTACTATGTAGAGTAAGTCTTTTGTACAAATTATTTTGTAGGAACACATGCCACAAAATAATTTTCAACTGCTATGGAAATTCACCTTAAGTTCATATTTGTCATTCAAACAAATTAGCAGTCTTGATTATGTTTCCTTTTTTTTTTTTTTAATTCTAGTGCTGTGTTTTGTTAAAAGCATACACTTGTATCCCATAGGAAGGATTTCAAGAGTGAGGCAATAAGATTTGTGATGTATTGCTCTTGTGCTCCCCCTAGTGATATTGTATTGCAACATCAGCATTTCAAACTGCAAAAGAAAAAAGAAAAAAGAGGGTTCATAAATACAAAGTTAAAATAAAACATTCTGATTGAGCTATGCTATAGAAATAAAATATAGCAAAACTAAGCAATATGAAGAGGGTCATATATGTCATTAGGTTCTTTTTAAAAAAAAATGCTTCGCAGAGAATGCATTATAGCCAAACAGGTTCCTATTGTATCAATCATGACTTTTAACAATGGAGAATAAAAATTAATAATTTTAAATGTATAAAATCAATATTGATCACATGGAATTCTGCAGTGTTTAGCTGTTTAATACAGAATGAAAGAGCATACTGTTACCATCATTTTAAATGAGCTTAATCCAGGTGGCGGTAACCTCATACTTTTTGATAATCTGTATTCAGCATTAGCCATATTGCTAACTTGATAAGAATGCACATTTAAATATAAGCATGTTCCTATTTATAATGATGACTTTAGCAATTGTGAATAAAAGTAAAAGGAGAATTTTCAAAGTCCCTCCTCTCCATAGTACAGTAATAACATTTAATAATTTGTTGCATTTGTTTTGGATCATACTTTCTCTGTATTAGGGACAAAATTGGATAATTATTACAATATAATATTTATTTTGTAGAAAATGCAAGGATAAAATAATTGATTAATTAATATTTCTTAGGGGGAACGGGGAAGGAGATCCCACCATTTTCTGAGCCACAGTTTGGACATGTAATTGAGCATTCCACATGGCTGTTTCTATTACATTTACATATTATGTGAGAGATTAATTAAGATGCTCTCCAAATACATGGGAAACCACAGCTTGTAGAATCCATTGGTCATTTAACTAGGAATTCAAGAAATCTGGAGGGACTGAGGTGAGAACAATGCTAAAATCAAATGAATTGAGATCCCTGATGGATACCTACCTGCCTATCAGAATGTCATTATTTTTTTTTTCACTTCCCCAAAACCTGTTTCAAAAATTGGAAGAGTTTCTGGAATATTTTTTAAGGTGACCTGAGAAGCTTCTTGGGGAATAGGAGATAAATAAAATAGTCAAGGTTCTACTAGTTAAGTAGTAACCTTAATTAAGAAATTTTTCATTGGAAATTGGTTTTAATTTTTGCCATTTGTACATGAATTTTCTGGTTTCCCTCCAGGTAAGTGTGGCTCTCATACCACAATCCTTTAAATATTTATGTTGCAACAGTAGTTATACATAGCTACACATAGCCCATGTATATGGGAGTTTTATGTATGTTCATCTAACCCAATTTATTTTAGTTACGCTTGCTTAGAAACAAAGATTCCTTCGTTTCGTACAGTTGTTGAAATTCATGCATTGTCTGCTATAGAGCTAGAACAAAAAATTATGGAGCAAATTTGGCATTTTAAAATGCGACACAAATCACGCATTTTTTTTCCTGATAAATTTAAATTTAAAGAAAAATAATCTGCCTCAATACTTGTATAACGTAATGTCAATAAATTTGATAAGTAAATAAACTTTGGGATTTTGTTTTTAGGGGCACTCTATTTCACGTTACAGGTGTGAGGATCACGTTTGTCCAAGCAACTGGGAAATTATATTTATTTTTAATTAGACTATAGTTGCAGTTGTTGCTCTATTGATTTTTTTAATTATGTCATGATAATAATGGTTAGTGCTGTGATTAATATTAAGTGCCCCAAGTAATCTATTTGCATTTGAATGGATGATTTTTTTTTAATAAAAAAGAAAAGAGATCCATAGAGTAGGTTGAGGGATGTAAGATTTAAATTGGGATGAGGTTGGGGGTAAGGAGGAAGGAGAATATGAGTTGGTAATACTGATATAGGTTACAAGTGAGACAGGTTATACCTACTGTATCAATTTGGGGGCCTGAAACCTCTCTACTAAGGTATTTATAATACAGGTAATTCTTGACTTACAACAGTTCATTTAGTGACCATTCAAAGTTATGATGACACTGAAAAAGGTGACTTAATGGCCATTTTTCACAATGACAACCTTTGCAGAATCCCTTTGGTCATGTGATCAAAATTTTCACGCTTGGCAACTGGCATGTATTTATGACGGTTGCAATGTCCTGGGGATCATGTGATCACCCTTTGCACTCTTTGGGCAAGCAAAGTCAGTGAGGAAGCCAGATTCACTTAACAACCGTGTTATTAATTTAACAGTTGCAGTGATTCACTTAACAACTATGGCAAGAAAGTTCGTAAAATGGGGCAAAATTCACTTAGCAACAGAAACTTTTGGCTCAGTTGTAGATCTAAGTTGAGGACTACCTGCAATAAAAATATGTTTCCATTTTTTTTTATGTAGTCTTCTACCCTGAATTTATGGTGAAATGTCTGAGAAGATCCAATTACTCATTTTAAGAGATTTTTATCAGGACTATTAATTTATAGCACTGTGTCCCTAGTTTTTTAAACAGTCTTCCATGCAGATTTATAGTTTTTGTTTCCTTAGCAGATGAAACACAGATTAGGTATTTTAAGACTATCCAGTATTTTGATCAGATATTTTAGAGAAGCTAATTATTTGAAACTTCACCAAGCCAAACCACTTTTTTTTAGAATATTTGAAAGTTGCTATGTCAGAGAAGTTATTGCAATTCATAAATCAACATTTGGCACAAAGTAAAGGAGCATTCCTCCTGCAGATTTTATATCTAATGTTTGCCCTGTTGTTGTTGTTGTTTTTTAAAAAAACTTAAGTCTCCCTATCATTTTTGCACTTTGCACCAAAAGTTTCCTTATTAATGACTGTGTTTTCTTTTCTTTTTTTAGCCACGTCAACAGGAAAACACAATATGAGAATCCAGTTCTGGAAGCAAAAAGGAAAAAGCAGCTTGAGCAGCAGCCCCCAGCACAGCCTCCAGCACAACCATCTGAAGGTTGGCACCTCCTCAGTAGAAACACCAGGGTTGAAAGATTTTGCCAAATGCCACACGTGCATACATATTTCATATTTTTGATAAATTTCTAGACAGGTCTGACTTCCTTCCTGCATGAAAACACAGGGAACGTGAGGTTATTTAAGTGGAATATTTAAGACAAATAATCCGCTCGCTCAAACTGTTATGCAGCCATTATGAAAAGTCTCTTTGGGACTGATTGGGGAGTGTTGATGGAGAATCCTATGCAGTTGTGATTTAACCATTGAAACTTGAATTTGAAATATGCATGCTTGAGACATGTCTAAAGCACTCTTTGTGGAAGAAATGGATCCTGGTGTATTCTACATGTTTGGTACACGCAAAATGCTATGTTCAGTTCTTGTAATCTCTCTCTCACACACACACATACACACTTATAAAGGGCAAAAAGATAAAGCTGCCAAAACGTCAAGCTAATACACATGCATTCTGTATGCACAAATTGTCATGTAACTATATTGAAATTGTTCCAAAGTAAACAGATACCATCCCAAATTAGAGTGATTCGTTATAACAACAAGGTAGTATTATTTGTTTGTGTGTTTATGTATTTAATATTCTTATCTGACTGCCTGAAACCAGCTGGAACTCTAGGTGGCTTATAGAGTGCAGGAATTAAATACTAAAAACACAAAGCTAAAAATGATCAAAATGTAAAAGCACTGTCTGGAACTGATGGGCACAAGCAACTGAAAACACTTGTGAAAACTTTATTGTTTATCACTAAATTGCTAACTTCCCCTGGGAATGACCAGATAAGGCTTAATGGATTCTAGGGGGGGGGGGCGTTATGCTTATACCAGCAGTATAATGAGTCTAAGTTCAACCCTTGCTTGACCCTCCCTCCAGATAGCTGGTGATTCCCCGATATGAACAATTCATGTACAAAAGAAAAGCCCTATTTCACTTGCTTCTATAAGCCATGAGAGTGAGGGGCAAATATGCTCTTTTAGAGCTTGTTACTTTTTGGGCCCCCTTCTTCTAG
Organism: Bothrops alternatus; assembly: GCA_034064705.1. Lineage (NCBI taxonomy): Eukaryota > Metazoa > Chordata > Lepidosauria > Squamata > Viperidae > Bothrops > Bothrops alternatus. The sequence goes on along the minus strand of JARGCV010000051.1, from coordinate 2,005,758 downwards.
CAGGAGGTAGATAGAAGGACAGAAGAAATTTTCAGGTGATCTCTAGTGGTCCAGGTAAGATGAGTTGATATTAATGGGGAAAGGTAGAGAATCGAAATCTATTATTATTATTGTCAAAACCAAGACAATAATCTGTAGGTGGTGCATTCTTCCCCCCCCCCTTCCTCCCAAACCTGTGTGGCAGCTGAGAATGAGAAAGATAGTTTCAGCCAGGTTCGTTTCAGAAGTTGACAAGTAGTTTGGATATCCACAGGCTTTCCCTTTTTTCTTCATCAGTCCAGCTTAGATGCTGCTTCTGCTATGGCTTCTCACAATTTGAAAGCGAAATCTCAGGTTCTCTCTGTTGTGAGCTACAGAAATATAAGACTTTTTTTTTCTGATATAAGAAAGAGGCACTAGAAAACATTTCTCCAAATAATTTCTGGGGAACAAATTTGTTCAGTGGATAAATCATATCTGTTACATCACAGTACTTTCTTCCATTAATCATTTTTTCTACATCGATTTTCTGATGTGCAAAATAAATTAATGTAAGGAGGGCAGTCTAAATTACATATGTATTCTAAGATCTTGTCTACCTCTGCAGCAATAGGTAATGATGCAGTTCATTGTGACCAGTACGTTCCATCCACTGGTTGGTCTCAGGTTTCCAGCTTCTGTTGTTGTCTATGCTTGGTCTGCATTTAGTTGAGATGATGGATTGCTGTTTGCTACTCTTGTTCTTGAGCAGACTTTGAGAGACATCCATAAAATCAGTTGTGACAAGTCTTCTGAGGGAAGTCAAAGGAAGAGACCCAATGATCTTGCATTAACAATGTGCAAAACCCAAGTGGTTCATTGTGGGGCTGGATGCTATATATTAGAAGTCCCCCAATCCTCGGTCCATGGACCAGCACCAGCATGCCAGAAACCAGACCGCACAAACAAGCGAAGCCCCATCCACAGGATGCAGGCAGTACACGAAACCATGCCATGAAAAAAAAACTCTCCACGGAACCTGTCGCTAGTGCCCAAAAGGTTGGGGACCGCTGCTATATATAATATTCCAATAGCGCTTCCTGTTCCAGAAGATACACTTCAAAAACAAATATGCTCTGAATGTTCTAGTCTGCATGTTAATGGCTTTTGGATTATAGAATGTGTTTTAATGGTTAAAACAGTTAAAAATTCTGTTTTTCTTTTTTTCTCTTTTTTTTTTTCCAGAATGGACTGAAGATAATCCTCCCCTTGCTCCTCCTTCTCTCCCAAACCATATTCCCACTAACCAGGAGACAGTTAGAGATGTTCCAGTACAAGGTAAATTGCTATAAGTGTAATGAAAGTTGTTTTTTTAAGGGTCAGAGAAGAGCATTAGCTATCCAAAACAGATCATAGGACCTTCAAGAACGTTCATCCCCACTTACACCTCCCTCCAAAATTGTTTGGTGTCCTCACTGGCAGATGCTTTTGGGGTTATCACAATCATTATCACCATCTCCAAATAAGAACATACATGTAGTCTATGTACTCTATGTACTCTACATACAAAAGTTCATTTATTGACCATTCAAAGTTACAACAGCGCTGAAAAAAAGTGACTTATGATTGTTTTTCACATTTACAAACGTTGCAGCATCCCAGTGATCAATTGATTAAAATTCAAATATTTGGCACCTGGCCTGTATTTATGACGGTTGCAGTATCCTTAGGTCATGTGGTCATAACATGCAACTTTCTGACAAGCAAAGTCAATGAGGAAGCCCGAATCACTTAACAGCTGTGTTACTAACTTAACAACTGCAGTGATTCACTTAACAACTGTGGCAAGAGATGTCATAACATAGGAGAAAACTCACTTAATAATTGTCTCACTTAACAACAAACAATTGTAGTTGTAAATCAAAGACTACCTGTTGTGCTTAATTTAGTACTATTAATTCCTATTATTCATCCTAGGAAGTAACTTCCTGATAAATTAAAGCCTAGAATAACAGGAATAGAAAATATCATATGTTATATAATATAATTGTATAAGATTATACACTACTGCCACATCTAATCTCTCCCCTCCAATCTGTCTAAACTAAACTGGACAGTGTGTCTTAAATTCTTTCCAAATTTCAGGCAGATATTCAGAACGATGTACTAATATGTTGGTTTTTTTTTTAATTTTAACTCTGATGTTGCCCTCTATGCTGAGAAGAATATTACTTTCCACAACATTACATTCTTAGCTGCTCCTCTTTTGAGATGTTCAGAGTAGCAAGGAAATTCTCAGATTCAAGGTTTGGAAGTCATTAAGACAAGAAGCTTTGCACTCTCTCTGAAATATTCTGTACTCTTGAAAAGCTGCACTTAGAAGTCTACCCTTTTCAACAAGTTTGGGGGTGCCAAACTGTAACGGGAAAGGGAGAATGGGAGAATATTGGGCATCTGCAGCTTGATATGAACCAAGATGTATTAGCAGTATAGAAGCTCACTGTTATTGTATATATACAGTATGTTATTAATAACATGCAACAAGAAGAGATGATGACTAAAGGATGGGAATTCAGATGCTGGATGGCAAGAGACTATCTGGGGAGTAGTTATGGGCATTATTACCACACCCCTTACTTAAAGTCAGGGACACAAACAGAACATTGATCTGATTTAAATTTTGTGAACAGATTTATCTTTTGAAGAAGTACATTATTACTCTGTTTTGGATTAATATAAAAAGAAAGTGTTGAAGATGTTCTGCCTTAGAACAGAGATCCCCAACCTTTCGGGCACCAGGGACCAGTTCTGTGGAGAAAGTTTTTTTCCACGGACCATACAATGCATGGTTTTGTGTACTGCCTGCATCCCACAGATGGGACTTTGCTTGTTTGTGTGGCCTGGATGCTGGCATGCTGTGGCCCAGTACCGGTCCATCAACTGGGGGTTGGGGACCCCCTGCCTTAGAATATTTGGGAATAAACAACTTAGTTTTTTTTCTGTCCCTGTTGAATTAATGTGTACCTATATACAAATCAAGACCTGCTACGCTTTATTATTTGTTTTATTTCAATCATGCTTGTGACTGAATAACTTAAGAGAGGCCATGGAACTCCTTCTGAGTTGCTTTGAAACTATGAAAATATATACATTTGGAGAGATTTTCTTGTATAGTGGCCAATCAAAAAGAAGGCAGTCCATTCATGCAGAAAATTCTGCCTTTTAATTGTTGTTCCTCTAAAACTTAATGCATGCTATATAATTGCCTGTTAATTAGAAAAGCCAGAATATATAATTTCAAAAGCTTTGCAGCTATTTTGAAGGGCTTTACTCCAACAGAAACCTGGAGAAAAGCTTACTACTGTCAAATGCATCCACCGTTTTGACAGAGGCTGAATCATAGTCTCAGCATGTATGAGCCATTCATAGGTCTAGTTAAACTTGTACCTGACCTTTTGATTTCAGCTGATAAAAACTGGGCTTTAAGTGCAGTGGCAGTGTACCAGAAATACAACAAGGAATTAATACATACAAAAATAATGCAAGGCTGGCGTGTAGTACACCCCTTTTATTAAAATTTCAATATTTTTTTATTTTAATTGGTATTATGTAGATTTAACAAATTGTCATATATACAGTGGGGCAAAAAAGTATATAGTCAGCCACCAATTGTGCAAGTTCTCCCACTTAAAAAGATGAGAGAGGCCTATAATTGTCATCATAGGTAGACCTCACCTATAAGAGACAAAATGAGAAAACAAATCCAGACAATCACATTGTCTGATTTGGAAAGAATTTATTTGCAAATTATGGTGAAAAATAAGTATGTGGTCAATATCAAAAGTTCATCTCAATACTTTGTTATATATCCTTTGTTGGCAAAGACAGAGGTCAAACATTTTCTATAAGTCTTCACAAGGTTGGCACACAATGTTGCTGGTATGCTGGCCCATTCCTCCATGCAGATCTCCTCTAGAGCAGTGATGTTTTGGGGCTGTCACTGGGCAACACGGACTTTCAACTCCCTCCAAAGGTTTTCTATGGGGTTGAGATCTGGAGACTGGCTAGGCCACTCCAGGACCTTGAAATGCTTCTTGCGAAGTCACTCCTTCATTGCCCGGGTGGTGTGTTTGGAATCATTGTCATGCTGAAAGACCCAGCCACGTTTCATCTTCAATGCCCTTGCTGATGGAAGGAGGTTTGCACTCAAAATCTCATGATACATGGCCCCATTCATTCTTTCCTGTACACGGATCAGTCGTCCTGGTCCCTTTGCAGAGAAACAGCCCCAAAGCATGATGTTGCCACCCCCATGCTTCACAGTAGGTATGGTGTTCTTTGGCTGCAACTCAGCATTCGCTTTCCTCCAAACACGACGAGTTGTGTTTCTACCAAACAGTTCTACTTTGGTTTCATCTGACCATATGACATTCTCCCAATCCTCTTCTGGATCATCCAAATGCTCTCTAGCAAACTTCAGACAGGCCCGGACATGTACTGGCTTAAGCAGGTCTGGTACTGCAGGATCTGAGTCCCTGGCGGCGTAGTGTGTTACTGATGGTTGCCTTTGTTACATTGGTCCCAGCTCTCTGCAGGTCATTCACTAGGTCCCCCCGTGTGGTTCTGGGATTTTTGCTCACCGTTCTTGTGATCATGTTGACCCCACGGGGTGAGATCTTGCGTAGAGCCCCAGATCGAGGGAGATTATCAGTGGTCTTGTATGTATGTCTTCCATTTTCTAATTATTGCTCCCACCGTTGATTTCTTCACACCAAGCTGCTTGCCTATTGCAGATTCAGTCTTCCCAGCCTGGTGCAGGTCCACAATTTTGTTTCTGGTGTCCTTCGACAGCTCTTTGGTCTTCACCATAGTGGAGTTTGGAGTGTGACTGTTTGAGGTTGTGGACAGGTGTCTTTTATTCTGATAACAAGTTCAAACAGGTGCCATTAATACAGGTAATGAGTGGAGGACAGAGGAGCCTCTTAAAGAAGAAGTTACAGGTCTGTGAGAGCCAGACATCTTGTTTGTTTGTAGGTGACCACATACTTATTTTCCACCATAATTTGCAAATAAATTCTTTCCAAATCAGACAATGTGATTGTCTAGATTTGTTTTCTCATTTTGTCTCTCATAGGTGAGGTCTACCTATGATGACAATTACAGGCCTCTCTCATCTTTTTAAGTGGGAGAACTTGCACAATTGGTGGCTGCCTACATACTTTTTTGCCCCACTGTATATACGTATCTTTCAGTGTCAACAGCACTCTGTAGAGCAGGGGTCTTCAAACTTGGCCCTTTTATGACTTGTGAACTTCAACTCCCAGAATTCCTCAGCCAGGCACTCTGGCTGCGGAATTCTGGGAGTTGAAGTCCACAAGTCATAAAAGGACTAAATTTGAAGACCCCTGCTGTAGAGCATAACCAAGGAGTAAGAAATAATGAGAAATTAAAGGTATACGATAAAAAGAAAAGGAAATGGAAACATAACTAAATCTACTTAATAGCAAGTCCATTGATACTATTGCAGCCTTGCAAGCAAACCTTTTTTTGCCCCATTTATATATCACATTGTAGGTGCTTTCTGTTCTTTAACTCCTCACTTCTTGCTTTCTGAAGATCTCATCAACTCCATCCAACTATAACGTTCTCAATCTTACTCTCGGTCTACTTTCATTTATTCCTCTTTCATAAGTTTTCGGTTTCAATTCTTCTCCATAGGACAAGACCACGTGTCTCTTTCGTGTTAATGAATATGAAAGGGGAGTTAGTTTATTGCACTACAGGCAGAATATTAGAGAAG